>JAPKLW010001028.1:173594-222649 GCA_026898455.1 Plectranthus barbatus | reverse complement strand
AGCAACCAGCAGGACAGAGTGCAAGTTAGACTTATAAGTTCAATATTTCCGCTGCGTAACGTTATACACTCTGATAAACCGGGACCAACACTATCAGATAATATATATAGAGAAAACAGATTTGGTGTAGAAAAATATTTGTATGTTAAATAAGATTTTTAACTTTCTTTTATTTATAGATAAAAATATTCCATCTCTAAAACCCCGAACGATGCAAGCTTTAAAAATATTATCTTATTAATATGGAAATTATCAATTATGTGCTACTATATTTCTCTACTATGAAAAATACTTAATATTTCTAGGTACTGAATTATATCCTAAAAATTGATTATATCAATTAAAAATACTATCCGTATGAAAAGAATTTAGTATTTCACTGTCAGAGAATATACATTTGATTTTGTCAATTAAAAATACACTCATCGCTAACGCTGGTAAGATTTTGTTGGATCATATGAGACTCTTACATAGCATATATACACATGACAAAATCAAACATTTACGAATGACTTATCAGAATTTTAATACCGTTAGTGACGAAGAGTATTTTTTATTAATAAAATTAAATATTAGGGTATACTTTACGGATGAAGAAGTATTATGATATTTTTCATACCAATGTGTACTTTTAATTGTCATAACAAAATATTATATTTTATTCAGTGACGAACATAGATTTTGGTATTATTGGTTAACCAATAGAGTACGGTATTGTTGATAGATGTCCATGAATTGTAAAGATGCCTTTAAACAAAATTAAATTTTTAAAATTATATTATTAATTCAAATTTATAAAGTATGAAAAAAAACATATATAATATTTTGTTTTATTATATCCCTATACTGTAAGAAATATGGTAATAAACGACGCGGATTCGCGTAGTCAATTACTCAATCTAGTGTAGTCTAAGTAATTGTAGTCTATGTGAAATAGGTGAAAGACGATGCAAGATGTTGCATAGTGTATAGGCTTATAGACTACGCGAGATTTCACGTAGTCTATACGCATACAGACTACGCGAAAAGTCGCGTAGTCTATATGAATATAGACTACGCAAGATTTCACGTCGTCTATATACATATAAACTACGAGAAATGTCGCATTGTCTATTATTTTTTTTCTCATTTTCTAAAAACTTGATTGAGCCTGCGATCATTTTATAAAATTACCACTTACCAATAGTAAATCTTGTAAACATGTAACTACGATAAGTAAAAAAACATTAACTACAATAGTAAATCTCATAAAAGAGAAAAGAGAAACATATTCCAAAATGGAATGAAAGAAATAATATACATTGCTAAAATATTGCAAGGTTTTACACGTACAATTGGAACCAACTAGCTCATTATTTGAAGATTCATCCATAGAGTTATAACAATGCAATGCACTTAACTAGCTACTTACTTATATATCTTTAAACTCACCCCAACCAGCAATCATGTTCCAGCAGTGTGTAATGCTGCCACAAACAAGTTGTAAGAAGACTCCTAATCAAAGCTTGCCTGCCGAGTTTGTAGCTTAGTCAGCTCCTCTGCGATCACCAATAGCTTAGCAATGCCTTCTCTTCAGTTGGCAGATGATCTAGTTCCTCCAGTTTCTTTGAGAAACTCCCTTATGCAATCTGTTAGATATATTCATATATTTTATGTATCTTGTAGATATCTTTGTATCTTTTAGATTTGCTTAGCCCTATATATATGTGTACATTGTACCCTCTTCAAGTGTGTAATAAAAGATTCCATATCTTTACACGGTATCAGCCTAATCTGACGAAACCCTAACTCTTTCAAACCCTAATCCTCGTCGTTTTTCGTTGCCCGTTGCCATGGCTACGCCTCCTCCGGATCTTGATATTCCCACCCTCCCTCTGTCAACCATGATCCACATGGTGAATATCAAACTAACCTCCACGAATTATTTACTGTGGCATGCACAGATCGAGCCCCTCCTCATTGATAAGCTCATTATTTTACTCGCTTATCTGTATTATTTTCTACTATTTTATGTAGTTTTATTGATTTTATAAATATATACATATATATATATATATATATATATATTCTATGCATGAGTCTATATTAGGTGGTATTATGCGAATCTTGGAGTTTTTGCAGGTTTTAGGCCTAAGTTCACGAGAAAGTCGTTCATAAAGTAGTGACGTGTAAGAGTAGCAGTGATGAGTTCTTCCACAAGGGGAATTCGGGCTATTGGCGCATAGCAACGGATGAAGCTTTGAGTTAGCTCTCCAACGCAACTAGAACCGGGTCAATCGGAGTTCGGGGGAGGAAGTTATGGCCAAAACCGTGAGACCGCGCAGAAGGGGCGAGAGACCACGTCGATCGACAAGAATCCACTTCGATCGACGTCGAAGAGAGAGCCACGTCGATCGACGCCAATCCACATCGATCAAAGCGAGTCTGCTGGCACTGGAATTTGATGAAAATCGGATTTATTCATATCTTTAGCCCTAGATTTGATAGGATACACATCCACCCTTATAAATACTTAGTAAATTCGACTTTTTCAGGGGAGCTATCATATGAATCATCATATTTTTCAGTTTTTAGAGTTTTGAGAGTTGGGAAACACGAAACCCTTTTATTTTCTTGTAAGTTCTTTACTTTTATGCAATTTAATATGTTTTCTTTTGGATTTCTATCTGCAATGATTGGCTAGAAACCCTAGCGTGTTCTATGGTTTGATATTATTATGGATGCATGTTAGGATTAATTAATTAGGTTCATGATTCCTGCGATTATTTTCGAATTCTAAATTAATTCAAGGTGACGATTAATTTAGATGTCTAGCTATTGATAGAAGGACATAGAGGTGAATATTGATAGTGGGATTAGTAATGCATGATACACTCTACACTATCCAAAAAGATGTACTAGACTGTAGGAATTGAACTGATTTGCTCATCAGATTGACTAATTTTGTGTACTTGAGACCGAGCGGAGATAGTCACTAATTAGTAATCTAGGTTATATTTGCCAAACAAGGAAATATAGCATTAGTGCAGTATTCCACCTGTTAAATTAATTGATTCCTACATGTTATCCATAATAAGAATTCTTTCCTAGAATCTGTGCCTCTTTAAATTTGATTACAAAACCCCTTTAATTTTCTGTATTGTTCTCTTTACTTTTATAAAATCAGATCCTGTTTTCGATTCACTCAAACAATAGATTTTAGAACCTTAATTAGTACATAGGATATTTTCCCCACACAATTCTTATGAATTCGATAACCTTAGGGTTTACAAATTTATTTGCCACTGTTATTATAATTAATCTGTTAGAAAAAACAGTTACCAAATTGGCGTCGTTTATGGGGAATTGTTAGATTTTATCTTGTTACTAGTTCGTTCTAGGATTTGCTGGATTGAGTTTTATTTTTTTGTACGTGTGCATATGTGAGTTTTCGTGTCTATGTCTCACGTTGATCGACGCCCGTTAGCATCGATCGACATCAATTATTCTGCTGCGTCGATCGATGTAGACCCTGCGTCGATCGATGCCAACTACTCTCTTGCATCGATCGACGTGACATCCACGTCGATCGATGCCGAACTGATATTTACCTATTTTCTGTGCAGGTGCATGAACACGTGAGCCAAAGGAAAAACACTCGAGGCCTTTGTCCCTAAAATTGAAGCAACCTGCAGGAAAATCAAAAATAAAGGAAAAGAAAAACAACGAGAGATTGCTGAGAATCCTGAAGCACCTGTGCAAAATAAGACTCCCGAGGAGCAGAGGCAATTTGTGAATGTGATTGCTAAATTATTTTACTAGCGACATAGCAAAGCTAATAATATAGCGGCAAATGAAAATTATCGATCCCACAGGGAATGAAATAACGAAAAACCTTAAGTACTAAATCACAAGCTCTTAAAACACTGGTTAGGGAAAATCAAATTTTTGGGTTTTGGTTGTTTTGAAAATCGTAATACTTGCGAGTAAAAAGTAAACGGGAAATTAAAATACTTTTGATGAAAGATTATGAGAAGAACAGATTCTAGGGATATCTACCTATCAAGTATGACATGGATGAATGAATTGATTAATTCCCAATTTAATTCCACTTCGTAGTGAAACATCAGAAAAATATTATGAACTTCTTTGTTGGACAATTCATAAAGTAGATTAGTCAATTATCTATCTCCGCTCGGTCTCAAGATGAACTAACTCACTCCAAAGATCTACAGATTTATTTCTATAACTTATCTCCTTCAGTTACGACAAGAAATCAAATTATATAGTGAAATTCACTTTCCATTGAAAACTATTACAATTACGTCTCAAGTAATCAACTAATTAATCCTAAGATGTGGCCAGCAAACTCAAGATTATGAATAAACACAGATTTCACAAACTACGAAGGGAAAGAGAAAATAATTCAATTAATCAAACATGCATACAATGATAATTCGAACCCTAGAATCTGAGAAGGAAGTTAGTTACACATATTCATAGCAATATTCATCATAGAAAAATAAAACCTGAATTGCATAAAAACTTGGGTCTAAATGTCATCCCACAAAACTCTGTCTTCAATCATAAACTCTAAAAACTCTTGGAAATCTTCTAAAATCTTCAACTCTAAAAAACTCTTAATTGCTATATTGATTCCCACCCTAAATTTCTAATTTTACATGGATATTTATAATAATGAAAAATGTATCAAACAGAATCTAGGATTAGATATGTCTCTCTCTTCAAATCAGACTCAGATTAGAAAAACTCGCATGCACGTTGATCGTCGAAAATCAGCGTCCATCGATGCCTTTGAAACACCCACATTGGCGTCAATCGACGTGAGCTTTGTTTCGCAGCCTTCATCGATCACTCCTTCCTCTCGTCGATCACTACACAACAATTTTCTCGTCGATCGACGTGCCCTGGCATCGACCGACATGGACCTGGACTGGAATTCCGATTCTTCCATGTTTTCGACTAAAAACCTGCATTATTCATCAAACACAACATTACGAGCATGAAAGCCAATCCATGCATGAAAAAGGCACTAAAAAGAGTTTGAACATCACACAATCAATCAAAGAACAACTAGATAAGTTGGTAAAAATCCTAACTTATCATAATGAAGTACAACAGCTGAGAGCACAACTACAAACAGCCCAAGCTACTCAGGCAGAGCAAGATACAAGACTGACAGAGTTGAACAATAGGCAAATTGTGGTTCTGCAAAGGTCCATCTTGGATCGATTTCTTGCACAGCAAGCGGAGGCCGGATTCAGAGTTGGCATTGATGCTAACAACTTTGAGCTTTGCACAGGCCTTATTCAGATGGTGCAGCAAAATCAGTTTGCAGGGAGAGCTGTAGAAGATCCATACACCCACCTCAACCAATTCATTGAGGTGTGTAACACTGTGTAGCAGAATGGAGTAATCCAAGATGTAATCAGAATGAGACTGTTCTCGTTCTCACTCAGAGATGAGGCACGGTCTTGGTTTGCTGGACTGGAAAAGAATCAAATCAGGACATGGAAGGAGCTTCGAGCAGAGTTCCTTACCAACTACTTCCCACCGAGCCTGCTGCTGAAGAGGAAAGCTGCCATTACTACTTTCAAGCAGATGTATGATGAGTCACTCTACGAGGCCTGGAAGAGATACCAAGAGCTTCTATGACTTTGTCCTGGACATGGCATCGATCTGGAGATGCAATTTTGCTATTTCTATGAGGGTTTGAATCGTTACATGAAGGAGTTGGTTGATGCATCTGCTGGTGGTATACTGATGAAGAAGAATGGTGCAGAGAGCATGAGGTTGCTAGCAGACATGGCACTGAATAGCCACCAACGACTGACCGATAGACAGATTCCGGTCAAAGCTGTGGAAGCCAAGCTAGAAATTAATGTGGTTGCCAAGGTGAAAAAGCTCCAGGAAGAGATTGAAAAATTGGGCACAGCAAAAGCTGCAGCTGTTATAGAGCCAAGCATGGCTATTGTTCCGGTGGAGGCCGACTACATCAACCGGGGTGCAAGCAGTTCGTTTGGAACTATCGGGACGGAGGTGAACTACATTTGTGGTGGTTATCACAATAACTACCGAGGTAATTAGGGGTATCATTACAACCATGGGCGATCTCACCCTGGTTTTTCTTATTCTAACCCTTCTGCTGCAGAACACCCTCCGCCCGGTTTTGTTGTAGGTACTGGAGGAGAGATCGTGGAAAGGAAGAAATCTGTGCTGGAGGAGACGCTCAAGAAATTCATCAAGAGCTCGGATAACCGGTTTGGGAATGTAGAAACCGAGGTGAAGGGGATGGCCAACCACATGCAGCTGATGAGGAAACATCTTCAGATGTTGGACACCCAACTGAGCCAAATCACCACTACTCTCAGCAATCAGCATAAGCCGGGACAATTGCCAAGTACGACAGAGGTAAACCCCGCAAAGGAAAAGCCAGTCAATGCAATTATTCTGAGGTCTGGGACGAGCTAATAGAGCCCCGTCAATCGACGCCACCCTGCGTCGATCGACGCAGAAGCATGTTCTAGATGTAAAGCTGAAACTGTTTGAAGATCAGCTCCCTCCTATACCATTCCCACAGCAGTTCGCGAAGCAGAAAGATGACGAGAAGTTCTCCAAACTTGTGGAGAATCTGAAGAAGGTCAGCATCAACATCCCGCTGATCGAAGCACTGAAGGAGATTCTGGGGTACATGAAGTACCTCTGGAAATTAATGAGTGGAAAGAAACAATTCATGGAGAACGAGATGGTGAAGATCCACGAGCAATGCAACCTGCTACTTCAAAAGCAGGTGCCCATCAAGAGAACTAATCTTGGATGCTTCTCTATTCCGGTTGAGATTGGGGGACACACGTTTGAGAGAGTACTACATGATATTGGGGCCAGTATCAACCTGATGACGTACTCCATCAACAAGCATCTCAACATTGGAGAGATGAGGCCCACGACGATCACCCTGCAAATGGCGGACCGGTCTGTGTCCCGCCCGAAAGGTATACTAGAGGATGTGCTCATTTGTGTGGGCCATCCTGCAGATTTTGTGGTGCACGAGATGAAGGAGGACGAGAACATGCCCATGATCTTGGGGCGTGAGTTTCTCGACACTAGCGCCGCTCTCATTGACTATCGAGGTGGCGAGATCACACTCCGAGCAAACAACAAGAAGATCACCTTTGTGATCAACAAGATCAAGAAGAAAGAGGAGTGCAATCGAATCTCCACTACTGAAGAAGGAGATGAATTTGAAGAGGATGAAGAAGCTGCCATTGAGTGGGAGCGAGGAAACGAACGGGTGAAAGTGTCAACTACACCACCTTTTTCTGAGCTCACCACCATTACTAAAGACCGGAAAGTTTACATGGTGGATGCCAAAGGTCGGCGAGTCAGGACCCGACCTCCGTGGCGGTGATTTGAGGTATCGTCGAGCTGCGACGTTAAATCAAGCACTTGTTGGGAGGTAACCCAACCTCTTACGTGTTTTCTTTTCAATTTTCATTTTTTATTTATTCTAAATTTTTATTATTTTTCCGATAACAGTTATTTTGCAGTTTAATATAAAAAAAATATTTGGAGTACGGCTCGACGACAATCGACGCAGCCTGGTGTCGATCGACGCCGAGCATCCCCGCGTGATACTCTTCGATCCACAGCAAGGATCAACAAGAAGGCTTCACATCGATTGATGCGAAGTTCCAGCAACAATTATTCCACATCGTGCGATGTTCGAAGACTCCGGGGGGGATAAAAAGTTGATGTCTGAGATCAACTACCAGGTATCGTTCCCTCTTTTGTCTGATTTTCAAACTTATTCCACTCTTGGAGTTGGAAATAATTTTTGGGGGCATGAGGACAAGAGATGGAACTTCTATCTTTTATTTATTTTGCTTTCCGACTTCTATCTCTTATTTATTCTGCTTTCCGTATTTAATTTTTTACTTAAATTTTAATTTTATTCTATTTTGCGGGGAAAAATTTTGAGTTTTGAATAACCCGAATGAGATTGTGAGATTAGAACTGATTTAGGGTTGAGTTTAAATTGATTGCAATTGTGGTTAGATGTCTATGAATGTAGAATACCACATGATAGGTTTGAATTGACACTTATGCTTGCATGATAATTGAGCTTATTTGAAATTGACTGTGGAAGAAAAATTTTGAACCCTTGTGTGAGAAATTTGAGCCTTTATTTCGTTTGATGTGAGATTTACATGTGTGTTTTTATTTCTCTAGAACTTGCATATTTTTTGTGTTGAGACTGCATAGTGTGCACAAGTTTAGGAAATGATCTTAGGCCATCTTTGCTAGCCCAATTCCCTAAACACTGTCCGTTCACATTAAATTTTCCCTAGTTATCCACTTTTGAGCCTATACAAAATTTTTCTTTCCTTGTCTATGAGATTAAGAAGAAGTATTGGTTTCACTCATGTCTTGAGTTGTGGTATATAGGGTGGAATGATTGTGAGATGGAGATAAGAAAATATAAATTAGTGGTGGAAAGATGTATGAAAAAAAAAGCTCAAATAAATGATTAGAATTCTCATAAGCTCTCTGAAAAGATAAGAATACAAAAATTATGTAAAGAGCATAAGAGATTAAAAATGAGCTAGAGAAAAAAAAATTGTGTATTTGTTGATATATTTGAGGAGATGAGGTGGATGATGAATAGAAGGTGCTTTGGATTGATTGAGGAAGTACAACTTGATTGATTTTAGTCACTTGGCCATATTTCCCTACCTTTCACAAAAAGCCCACATTACAACCTGATGAAAGTCCTTTTTGATTCTAGACTTGTGTGCACATTCTAGCTGTGGAGATATTAGAAAATTTGCAAGCCTATGGTAAAAATTTCTTCATACATGTTGTTGAGTGGTTTCATCTATACCTTAAACACTTGAAAGTTGAGCGATACACTTCCTGTGAGTTCTTCCATTGTTGATGAATTTTCCGCCTCTTTCAAATTGCTTGTGTGTAGTGGATTTTTGATTCTTGACTGTGATGAATCTTGTGAGGCATTGCACTTTAATCACATGATCTTTTGATTTCTTTCTTGCCTATTGATTGAGGAAAATCAAACGTTCAAGTTTGGGGGGATGATAAGCTCATTATTTTACTCGCTTATCTATATTATTTTTTATTATTTTATGTGGTTTTATTGATTTTATATACATATATTCTATGCAAGAGTCCATATTAGGAGGTATTATGCGCATCTTGGAGTTTTTGCAGGTTTTAGGCCTAAGTTCACGAGAAAGCTGTTCCGAAAGCAATGACGTGTCACTACAAGAAAAAATGCAATAGAAGACGCGGAATTTGCGTCTTCTATTACCGGATTCCGTGTCTTCTATATATGTGTAGTCTAACAAGTTTCGCTAATAGAAGACGCGGAATTCCGCTTCTTCTATACGCATATAGACGACGCGGATTTCCGGGTCTTCTATATGCTTATAGAAGAGGCAGAATTTGGCATCTTCTATTATTTATTTTTTTTAAAATTTTTAAAACTTGTATGGCGTCTTCTATTATTTTTTTATTTTTTTTTCAATTTTTAAAACTTGTAATTTTAATAATTCAAAAATAACAACACAAATTTATAGAATCTCCAGCTTTTTTTAATTATAATTATAACAAATTTAAATATACACGTGAGTTCAAGATTGGAGAAGAAAAATTAAATGACGGTAGCCTATAAACAATCCAATTTCAGTGACTACTAAAATAGAAAAAATGCTACCAGCCCTTAGGAATGAACACTGCATATCCTGCTTGAAGAGTAACCTTTCTGCGCATTTTCTCCCTTTTACTCAGAGTCAGAACCCACTGCTTACCCTTCACCTTCTTGTTTATCTTTTTCTTTTTCCTCGGCCTGTGCCTCTCTGCTACGGCAACCTGTAGTGCAGAAATGGCTTAATACGATGATGGACAAGGCGAGCTCAAAAATTTAGCTACTAGAATGCACTCACTGACTAATCTTCTTCCACTTTGCTGCTATCTTCATCTCTCTCCATCTTCACCCTTAGCCCGTGCAGTGGCACTGCTCAGGCATGGCGTGCACGATGAACTCTTTTCGTCTCTTGGTGCTATGATAATATGAAAGAGCTCACCATTTAATGTATTTTCAATCCAAGTAGCAGAGTTATCTGTGATGAGCACCATGTCTAATTTAACTCTCATATATTCAGCATACCTGTGTGGGAAATCCTACCACACCCAGCTCGCATAGCAAATCTGAGGATCAGCTAACGTTGAGCCAAGTTTTCAGGATATACCTGCAAGACTGCCCTAGCTCCCTATGCCAAACATCTATATAATAACCCAAAAAAGGTCCTAAAGCAATGCAACATCAGTAGTAATGCAACAACATAAGATTAGAAGAAAATGGTTTGCTCACTGAAATTACATACTTCAGTCTCAGACGTGGTTCATGAGAATATTTGTCAGCATTGCATAACCACTGATTTTACAAAATGAAAGGTTAAATGGATAATATATTATAAAACAAAAGCATAACATAGCAAGCAGCAGTACAAGAGACATGCAATTAACCAAAGAGAATGTGAAATCCCCTTCTAAATTAGAACTGATAAAGATATCCCAGCAACAATGATCACTAACAGTGAAAAAGAATAAGGAAACAAAGATAAGGCAGCAATGATGCTATATCAAGAAAAATTACAAGAGATCAACAAGTCAAACATTCATACTTATGCATTACTCATTAGGGTCAATAAACTCGAATCTGTTACAAACAAACTAGAATCTTCATCCAAATGAATCAAAACCCAATAAATGAAAGCATCGCGGTTCTAACTTGAAATTTAAGCACATAGCAAGAAGAAACACATCTTGAAATTAAAGACACCATTATCAAGAAGAAACAAGGTAACTACAACAATAATTGGATAAAAATCACACTGCAAACAAGTAGCATCTAAACGAAACCCTAACCACAATGCTCAGCAATTAATGTACCAGAAAACAGCTTGAAACGCTTGCATATAACCTAAACAAACAAAAAAAACGACATCTAATTGCAAAACATACCAAAATAAGGTCAAACAGCGTGGCCTGGTCGACTTTGACGAAGTCGGCATCGAAACCCTTCAGTTCATCGTCAGATGAGGCAACCTTGTCATCAGCCTTGGTGGAGGCGGAAGCAGCAGTCGTCGGCTGTGAAATTGCAGCAGTGAGGTTGGGCGATGGGTGAAATTGCAGTAGTCATCGGCGGTGAAATTGCAGCAGCGAGGTTGGGCGATGGGTGCGACCAGTTAGGCGATCAAAGACGCAGCAACGCCGGTGGGTGATGGGTGGCGGCGCGACTGGACAGAACGACGAAGGGCGGTGTAGGGGCGGTAGGTGATGGGTGGCACGGCGACAAATCGACGAAGGGAAGGGAGTGCGCGGCAATTTGGTGAAGGAGGAATTGGGCGCAGGAATGAAGTCGCTAGGTTTTAAAAGAATAATAACTCTATACACCGAAATAATAAAGGAATATACACGACGCGGGCTTTCGCGTCTTTTATAGCCATATAGACGATGCGGATCACTGCGTCCTCTATCTGTCTATAGAAGATGCGGATGCCCGCGTCTTCTATTAGCGCATGAAAAATTCACTACACTTATACACTTTCGCGTCTTATATTGGAATATAGACAACGCGAATCAATATCTGCGTCTTCTATTTCGTGTAGTCTATTTCATCTTTTCTTGTAGTGTGTAAGAGAAGCAATGAATAGTTCTTCCACAAGAGGAATTTGGGCTATTGGCGCATGGCAATGGATGAAGCTTTGAGTTAGCTCTCCAACGCAACTGGAATTGGGTCAATCAGAGTTCGGGAGAGGAAGTTATGGCCAAAATCGTGAGACAGCGCAAAAGGGGCGAGAGACCACATCGATCGACGTGAATCCACATAGATCGACGCCGAAGAGAGAGCCACGTCGATCGATGCCAATCCACATCGATCGACATGAGTCTGCTGGCACGGGAATTTGATGAAAATCGGATTTATTCATATCTTTAGCCCTAGATTTGATGGGATACACATCCACCCCTATAAATACTGAATAAATTCGACTTTTTCAGGGGAGCTATCATAGGAATCATAATATTTTTCAGTTTTTAGAGTTTTGAGAGTTGGGAAACAATTATTTTCTTGTAAGTTCTTTACTTTTATGCAATTGAATATGTTTTCTTTTGGATTTCTATTTGCGATGAGTGGCTAGAAACCCTAGCAGGTTCTAGGGTTTGATATT
Source organism: Plectranthus barbatus (assembly GCA_026898455.1). NCBI lineage: Eukaryota > Viridiplantae > Streptophyta > Magnoliopsida > Lamiales > Lamiaceae > Plectranthus > Plectranthus barbatus. Next base: position 210,401 of record JAPKLW010001028.1, on the reverse strand, counting down.
ATTATGGATGCATGTTAGGATTAATTAAATAGGTTCATGATTCCTGTGATTATTTTTGAATTCTAAATTAATTCAAGGACCGAGAGGTGAAGATTTATTTAGATGTCTAGCTATTGATAGAAGGACCGAGAGGTGAATATTAATAGTGGGATTAGGAATGCATGATACACTCTACACTATCCAAAAAGATGTACTAGACTGTAGGAATTGAACTGATTTGCTTATTAGATTGACTAATTTGGTGTACTTGAGACTGAGCGGAGATAATCACTAATTAGTAATCTAGGTTATATTTGTCTAACAAGGAAATATAGCATTATTGCAGTAGTCCACCTGTTATATTAATTGATTCGTACATGTTATCCATAATAAGAATTCTTCCCTAGAATCTGTGCCTCTTTAAATTTGATTACAAAACCCCTTTAATTTTCTGTATTGTTCTCTTTACTTTTATAAAATCAGATCCTGTTTTCGATTCACTCAAACAATAGATTTTAGAACCATAATTAGTACATAGGATATTTTCCCCACACAATTCCCCTAGATTCGATAACCTTAGGGTTTACAAATTCATTTGCCACTGTTATTATAATTTATTCCTATGATAGCTAATCTGAAAAAAGTTGAATTTACTAAGTATTTATAGGGGTGGATGTGTATCCTATCAAATCTAGGGCTAAAGATATGAATAAATCCAATTTTCATCAAATTCCCGTGCCAGCAGACCCGCATCGATCGATGTGGATTGGTGTCGATCGACGTGGCTCTCTTTGGCGTCGATTGATGTGGATTCACGTCGAACGACGTGGTCTCTCGCCCCTTCTGCGCGGTCTCACGGTTTTGGCCATAACTTCCTCTCCCGAACTCCGATTGACCCGATTCCAGTTGCATTGGAGAGCTAACTCAAAGCTTCATCCATTGCCATGCGCCAATAGCCTGAATTCCTCTTGTGGAAGAACTCTACACTGCTAATCTTACACGTCACTGCTTTCGGAACGGTTTTCTCGTGAATGTAGGCCTAAAACCTGCAAAAACACCAAGACGTGCATAATACCACCTAATATAGACTCATGCATAGAATATATATATAAACTCAATAAAAATACATAAAATAGTAGAAAATAATATAGAAAAGCGAGTAAAATAATAAGTTTATCACTCATCACAAAACATTTTCTACCGTATGTGGATGGCTCACGTCCCGCTCTGCCACGCGAAATCGCCGATGCCGCTGGGTGCCCCTCGGACAATCCAGCATACACCAAGTGGTTCTCACAGGATCAACTTATCAAACTTTTTCTGGTCTCCACTCTGACAGAAGAATCCATGGCGACTATCATCGGATGCCCTTCTTCCGACAAGGTGTAGTCCGCCCTCTCTCATTCGTATAAACACTCGTCCAAGGCTTGTGAACTCAGCCTCAAGGACGATCTTCTCTCTATCAAACGCGACGATGCCTCTATCGCGGAATACGGGCTGTGGTATAAGTCTCTCTGCGATCAACTCTCTGCTATCGGACGATCTATTGACGTGGTGGACAAAACTCACAGGTTCTTACGTAGGTTGGGATCGGCGTTTGCTTTTTTTACCACCGCCCAGTTTGCGATCGAGCCTCTTCCTGATTATTATACAATCCTTGCTCGCGTCGTCAGCCACGAACTGTTCATGAAGTCGGCCGACACCTCTTCCGCCGCTCAACCAGTTTCATTCACCTCCTCTCACAATGGTCGTGACTCACAATCCCCAGCCGGCCGTGGTAAATCTAAGTCAGGCCGCAACAACAACAACCGTCGACGCAACAACAACAATCGTCGTCAACCATGGTGTTATTTCTACCGTGAAAACAATCACGATACCTTTGATTGCACCAAAGCGGTTCGACCGTTCGTTTGACAGATCATGTTGGCCTCCTCCTCCCACAGCGCATCTGGCTGATGAATTTGCTGCCACGTGTTCTATCACACAGCCCTATGTCTCTGACTGGTATCTCGACACAGGTTCCTCGGCTCAATTCACTGCCGATTTAGCTAATCTCGATGATGTTTCCGAATATACTAGGTCTGACAAAGTGACTGTCAGTAATGGTGATCGGTTATTAATTACTCACACTGGCTCTTCTCTCTTATCTGGATCTATTTGCTTATCTAATATTCTTGTTGTTCCGAGCATTACCAAAATTTTACTTTCTGTGAGCAAGTTATGCAGTGATAATCCTGTTCGAGTTCTATTTACTAATGGTGGTTTTCGTATTCAGCATCGGGACACTGGACAAACTCTTGCGGTAGGCAGCCGTGATCGTGGTCTGTATGTGCTCGGATCTCCACCGTCGGCTCTGACTGTCTTGGTGAAGCCTCCTCATGCTTCATTCGAGTTATGGCATTCTCGTCTTGGGCATTCGGCTATGGCAACTATAGCTTTATTACGTCGTTTGAATTTAGTTTCTGTTTCTGCTTTACTTCTGAAACCTGACATTTGCAATGCTTGTCAACTTGCAAACAACAGTCATTTACCATTTTCTTCTTCAAATAAACTTGCTTTGCATCTACTGGATTTAATTCACTGTGATTTGTGGGGTCCTGCTCCTATTGTCTCTACTTCTGGATATCGATATTATGCAGTTTTCATAGATGACTTCTCTCGTTTCTCCTGGTTCTATCCGTTACATGCCAAGTCTGACTTCTTTGATGTATTTGCTCACTTTAAAGCATTGGTTGAAACTCAGTTTTCTTGCAAGATTAAACAATTTCAGAGTGACGGAGGAACGAAATTCACTAGCAACTGCTTGCAATCCTTGTTCACCAAGTCCGGGATCCACCATCTCATATCCTGCCCCTATACTCCTGCTCAAAATGGTCGTGCCGAACGTAAGCATCGTCACATAACCGAGATGGGTCTTGCCCTCCTATTCCACTCCTCCATGCCTCTTTTTTACTAGGTCGACACCTTTAGTACTGCAGTCTACACTATAAACCGTCTCCCTAATAAAACCCCCTTCGAACTTATTTACCATCGCCCACCATCTTACGAGTCTTTTTGCCCCTTTGGTTATCGAGTCCATCCATGTCTCCGGGATTATGTCAAAACCAAATTTCAACCACGTAGCATTCCATGCGTCTTCCTAGGTTACAGTCCCTCTTACAAAGGATTTCGTTGTCTTGATCCCTCATCATCCCTTATTTATACTACCTGCAATGCAAAATTTGACAAAGGTCTCTTTCCTTTCATTTCAACCGATGTTTTTGTGTGCGAACCCCGCCTCTAGTTCTACACCAATCGTTGCAGCCACTAAATCCTCAACTCCAGTTCCATGCAAACTATGTCCCAATATTGAACCTTAACACATCCTTATTTCCCCTGCCGCCGAACAGCCTCCACCACTAGTGGATACCATTCCTCGCATCACTCAACCACCTGACGCAGCTCCTCCGGTTCGCACACATGCCATGCAGACTAGGGCTAAATCTGGTATTTACAAAATACGATATCCTGTTGATATAAATTGTGTTTGTTTCTTTTCTGCTTGTACTGCTTTGGTTAAGCCTCGGGGTATCAAATCTGGTCTGAAAGTTCCGGCATGGACCACAGCTATGCATGAAGAATTGGCCACGCTTCATGCAAACTAAACCTGGGTTCTTGTCCCTCGACCTCCACACGCCAATTTAGTTGGCTCGAAGTGGGTCTATCAGATTAAGTATCTAGCGGACGACTCTGTTGATCGATACAAAGCCTGTCTCGTTGCTCAAGGGTTTAGTCAGCTTCCTGGGTTTGACTTCACTCACACATTCAACCCTGTCATCAAAGCAGCTACTGTTAGAATTATTCTCTCTATTGTCGTTCATCGCTCTTGGCCACTGCACCAACTGGACGTTAAAAATGTTTTTCTTAATGGTGTTCTTTCTTCTATAGTTTTTATGGAGCAGCCACCTGGATTCACCGACTCTCGGCATCCGGACTATTTTTGTTGTCTCAAGAAAGTTATATATGGCCTGCGCCAAGCCCCCTTGGCTTGGTATCAACGTTTCCGCAGTTTCCTATTATATCTTGGTTTTTTGTGCAGTGCTTCAGACACGTCCCTCTTCATCTTCTGCAAGGACTCCATCCTTATCTATTTATTGGTTTATGTGGACGATATCATCGTCACAGGAAACCAGCCGGCCGCTGTGTCTCTCTTGCTTGCTCGTCTCCATCGTGAGTTCAATACAAAGGATCTTGGACGACTCAGATATTTTCTGGGATTAGAAGTCTCTTATCCTTCGGATGGGTTGTTTTAATGCCAAACAAAGTACGCCACAGATATATTAAATCAAGCTGAACTACTAGATGCCAAGCTAATCTCTACGCCTCTTCCACCTGGAATTTCGCTGACATAGGACGGTGATCCATTTGACGATCCCACCTTTTATCGGTCTTTGGTTGGAGCTTTACATTATTTAACCATCACTCGTCCGGATATTGCCTATTCTGCGAATACTTTGATCCAATTTCAACAGACTCCTACAGTTGATCACTTTCAGGCCGAAAAGAGGATACTTCGAATCATTAAGGGTACCCTGAACCATGGCCTTGTCTTCTCTCGTGGCTCTCTCACTTTACTTGGATATTCGGATGTTGATTGGGCACATTGTACTGACACTCGTCGCTCAACCTACGGTACGGCTATGCTATTTTCTTTGGACCAAATCTTGTCTCCTGGAGCACCAAGAAGCAACCTACGGTCTCCCGATCCAGTTGTGAATCTGAGTACCGTGCTATTGCTAATAGGGCCACTGAGTTAGTCTGGATCTCCAATCTCCTTCGCGAACTATATGATGTGCCTAGCCGCGTGCCTTTACTTCTTTCGGATAATGCTAGCTCCATATTTCTCACTCAAAACCCGGTCTCTAATAAGCAATCAAAGCATATTGATATCGACTATCATTTTGTTCGCGAGTTAGTCGACTCAAAGCGCCTCACCACTAATTTTGTGCCGACAAAATCTCAAGTAGCCGACATCTTCACCAAAAGTTTGGGTCGTCCACTGTTCGAAGGTTTCAGATCCAAGCTACGAGTGTTGCCTTCTCCCACTTCTTCGCTTGCGGGGGGTGTTAGATATATTCATATATTTTATGTATCTTGTAGATATCTTCTGTACCTTTTAGATTTGCTTAGCCCTATATATATGTGTACATTGTACCCTTTTCAAGTGTGTGAAATAAAAGATTACCTATCTTTACACAATCTATCCTCATTGATCTGTTGGTTTTGTTTCCTAAAATAAGCTCCCCCCATCCAGTTCTTCACCCTTTCATTTAGACTAGAATTCCACTAGACATTCTCAACCCTGTCAAGGATCCACTCACATTATCATCCTGCTGAAACAAAGTGTATTGAAATTCATAACAATGCCCTGCGACCATACACAACAATTTCCTACTTTTTCGCGCAAGAAATCATCTGAATTGAGCAATACAATTTTTTTTTTGGGCGGGGGGGGGGGGGGGGTGTCCATAAGTCCTTGTTCACAATATACTATGCACTTATTACAAACTCTAACCAAAAATCAAGATATATCAATAGTAATTCATGCAGTCTTTAATGTCTGATGGCTCCATATCTGTCAGTTTAAAAAAGACAAAAGTGTAAAAGTAAAATCAAAAGATCAAAAGAATTGCAGATCCAACAAACCTTGGCATCCTAACCACGCTTTCATCTATCAATATTCACGACACTTATAATAGCAGTATAACATCATCAGTTATTAGGAGTTGAGTGAGTGATACAGATTAGTAGATCAAACTAAAACTTACAAAGCATATACAATTAGAGCACTGCAACTTCCTCAACAAGGAGCCAATGTTATTAATTAATACTACAAATCATTAAATTTCAAACAAGTTATATGGTCAGGCAAGTGAAAATAAAATTCATGATAAAATACATGTTATTTCATTCTATATCGAACTTTTTCATATGAAACAACATTTATATCCTCCTTAATATTTATATTTTTATATATATATATATATATATCATATAATTTTCAGCTTTATTTATTATAACTTGATGTTAATGTCATCTTCATACAAACCAAAAGGAACATCATATCTATCTTGACTAATATAAGAGATACTCTAGAAAGAAAATAAATTAACCCAAAATGGTAAACTAAATACTGGGAATCATTGACTTTGATTCTACATTACTCATTCTCTTAGCCTTTCCCTAAACAATATCATGAAACCTCTTTTCAGAGAGTTTTTTCTACTGTGGGAGTTTTTTCTCCTGACTCGACTGGTTATTACTTAATTGGTGTAAACTCAATTTAGCTTCCTTGTTTTTTTTTATATTTCGGATTTAGTTGGTACTCAGGCAAGGGATAGAATGCGAGTTTCAAGGCAGAACAAACAAATGAATGAATGGATGCCACTTCTTTTGTCACATAACTGAAGATTGAATAATCTGCTACATAACAAAACATTTCTGGAACTTCTTTTTACTAGTCATTTGTTATACTTTAATGAGATTTACTTTTTCAGCTCTTACAAGAACGACTACATAAAATGCAAAAAGGGATATCATGAAATAGATTCTTCAAGATTTTGAGAATGAATCAAGTGAAAAGGGCTAAAGTGAACTAGAAAACAAATTATACTTCTTGTTAATGGTGGAATTTTGCAAGGCTTTTTTAAATAAGAATATTTGATAAATAAATAAGGAAAAAATAGGCAAACTTTAATATACACGCTTGATGGTAAATAGAGCTTGAATGCTTGATGCTTTTATTGCTGTATTTATTGCTGAATTCAATGTGTCCTTTGTACAATAAATGAAGCCTTATTTATAGGAAGTAAATACAAGAAGATGACTCCAAATGAAGAGTCATAACGCTTCGGTCGAACTAGTGTCTCGAACAATCATGTCTCTTCGATCGAGCTGGTTGGTTCAATGATGCAGCTTTTCGCAATGTTCGAACTGCATAGCTCGTCAGGAGGTAGCTCGGCCAAAAAAGTAGTTCGGCCTCGAGAGTAGTTGACCGAAGACCCTGCCTTAAAATATATATTTTGTATTTTTGTATTTCTTCTTTGGGCTTTCTTCTTTGATTGATTCTAAAATGGACTTACTCATTTTTGGGTTATAACAATAGCCCCCGGTTCTCGTCCGAACTTCTTTGGTGTTTGGCAAAACCGAAGTAATTGATCTCTTTTATTAGAGCAATTCATTTTCCTGCAAAAAATCAAAGAAAAATAATTTTTTTCCCTACTCCGAACCGTAATCTGGAGATGTTTAGGAGATAAGATCATTCCCATATTGTGAGACATGGCTCGACGAGATTTTTAGGAATGCTCTTAAATTCAGGTGTATCTGTGAAGCTAATAGTTCGACTTACGATTATGCCTAAGTCCGTGGTTAGCTAGGCCCCGACCTATCTACAAATTGTACTTTGCCGGATTTTTTAGAGTGCTAAAATGTAAATTTTTACCAGTCAGGCGGGGAGCGACCCCGAGTCCCGTGGGCACACTATACCAAAACACCCTGGCTGTTTCTTAGGTTGTTTGTTTTGGTTTCATAGTCATCGAGGAATCCTGCAGATAGAACAATCTATGATTTCAATATCCTAAGTTCCTCGGTCACTGTTGGTTGACCCTGGCCAAGGGCTCACTGCCTAAAAAGCTTTTGCTTTATGTTCGATCAACTTTCACGTTCAAACTGAAATAAGGATCGAGCAATCTTCGTATTCAAACCATTATTTCAATTTTTTTAGTACGAACAATTTTTATGTTCGAACTATTTTCCCGAGCTGCAATTCGACCGAGGTCGAGCAACAACCAAAAAACGGTTGAACTTCCAAGGGTGGGATTTCCTTGATTTTTGAATTACAAAAAATGCAACGTGTCTCCCTAACGATACTAAAATTGATTGCTCAAATCTAATGTTTGTCAAGTAATAAAATCAATCCAAGGAACTTACTCGCTTCGCCCTAATGAATACTATTTAGTTTTGTGGACTTTTATAGATAAGAAGGTTAAAAATCGTTGAGTTTTGTTCTAATATCCTAAACTTGAATTCAAACTAACTAAAAAAACATTTAAAGCAATTAACACACTCATCATTCAGTTATTGGTAATTTCAAGCAATTCTTCAATTTCTTAAGCAATTTGGTAGAACAAGACTCACAAATACTCAAGAGAGAGATAGAATGGATGTTGAAAAGAACGTCGATGTGCTCTAATTAGGTTGAACTTAGCTGCAAACTCAATTTAATCCCTCAATGGATGGACTATTACCCTATACTAGCCAATCCCCTATCACGGCGAATTGACCGTAGATGATGTTAAAAACCTCAAACAACTACGTTATTGGTTCATAACTCATTCCCTATAGCACGTAAATCATTATCCTATGCCCTTCCTCTACACAGGGATTGGATCGAGGAACACAAGAATATATACATGCTATTCACGACGATTCTATCCGCGTATTCACTGTAATATTCACGTCAATTATCACCTAAGTTGGCTCTTACCCACACCTAGGTGAATAGAATTAAGATCTAGCATGATTTAATCTCATGAGGGAGGTAAACATTCACAATTCAATCTATTTATCACACATCTTTATTCAATTCAACATCCAATAGAAATTCAGAATGACATACCTCTCATGTTGATCAATACAATATTAAATTCAAAGCAAATCATTACAAAAGATATGTCTAGATAGATTTCTTCCCCTAGTGAGTATCTTGGTCTTGATCTACCCTTGGAAACTTCATTTCTTCACCAAGGAATGTTGAATGAGCTCTTAGACACCTTTGGTGAGGTTTGGAAGGAGATTGTGGTAGGAATCGAAGAGATAATCTAAGTGTATTTTGTGTAGATTTGACAAAATTTATAAATAAATCCACTTTTCCCCCTTTTAAAATGAGCTAGAAGAGCCTCGAATTGCTCAGAACGAAAAGAGATCGCCCGGGATGTCCAGAAAAAGAGAAACCGTCGCTCAGCCCGACATGGATCGTTCGAGAAGGAAATGGCTCGAACAAAATCTACCTCTGAAATGCCAGGATCGACCGGTCTTTGCAGGATCGATCGAAAATCTTCTCTGAAATGCCCAGATCGACCGGTCTCGGCAGGATCGGGTAATTTTCCTCCAAAACCAGGCAAAAAACGCTGAATAATGCTCAAAACCTAACCTACACAATCCGAAACACACAAAACACAAAAAAAAAAACAAAAGAAGACAAAAACATATGATATGGGAGTAAAATGAACGCAAACATGCATGCACAAACATCTAAATAAAGGTCATTTTACGCACATATCATAATCCCCCAAACTTGAACGTTTGATTGTCCTCAATCAAAACAAAGTAAAACAATCATTCGACCTCGTGAAATACCTCATAGCTCATCTTGATTATCTTAGCATGCCCTCGACAAACGAGATTATCACCTATATTTGTGACATGGTTCATGCTAAGAACTTAAACCACTCATCAAATATAGATAAAAGAAATGAAATCACTCCCTCACGTGTTTAGGAACGATGAGAGTCACTCAATCACAAGATATCGAGCTCAATCTCCATAGGCTTGCATCCAATCTCACCACTATACTACAATGAATTTGCTCCTAGAATCAAGAAGGTCTTTTCTTTGGTTATCTCGTGGCTAACTAATAGGTAGGTGGTTTTGGCCAAAGTAACTAAACTCCTCAATTTCCCAAAAAACCCCCTAAAATGTAATCATCAACCACTAAACCCTAGGCTTATTCCATTCCAAATTTTTTTTTCTTTTGTTTTTCATTGGCACCTTCCTTCATTTTTTCATGTGGGTGCCTATTTTCTAGAATTTACATCAATCCTCTTCATTTCTTTCCTTTCATGCCTCCTCAATTGCAATAATCAATAACAAACAATTCCCAACCCAACTCACATCACCGTATTCACCCTCATTATCTTTTCCCCCCAAACTTGGTTCTAAAAATATCAAAGAAATTCTCCAAATAAGCACAATCACGGGGATCAAAGATATAAAAGGCAAATAATAATCATAGCGAACACCTTATACTCCCGATGTGTAAGGTAGGACTAGGAATCGATGGCCTAATATCATTTTCTAGTCACATACTCATGCTAATAGATCAAGAATAGATGCAAGTTTTAGATCTTTTGCTCTCAATCTCGCCTCTCTCAAATAAAATAGATATGACAATATCATGGCTCAACACTCTCAGCTTTTTGTCAAGTCCCATGCATTAACCAAACACAAAACTCGACAATTAAAAAATAAGATTCAAACATGCTTTGACAACAAGATTCCGACTTATCATTGGTTGAGGTAAAATTGATACTTCACCTAGTAAATCATGGTCCAATCTCAAGTCAAGTTTCGGCTCATCACACACACACAAGCACACAAACAATCCTAAGAACAACATCTACATGCAACTAATCTAAATGGCAAGAGAGAGATAAAATGCGTTACCCATCGGTAGCCACGATCAAATCGTCTCTCCAATGCCTTATGTACCTACTAAACAAACACAAACACCACCATTTTTTTAGCATAATTCATACCATTAAGTTCTCATTTCCACCTAACAAACCACAAACCAACAATTCAAGAAATATAGAACATTATCCACTAGCACAACCATTCAAACCAAACCATTCATCATTCCACCAACCAAACAAAACATGAAGAAGTCAATCATACCAACTCATTAATACTTCCATCCAACATCAAATCAAAATCATAAAAATCATGCATCCATATCCAAAACAAATCCAAATACAAAAGTAGATCAAATTATCATTATACAACCATATCGAATTAGAAATCATCCAAACAAACTAAACAAAACTAAGTGCAGGATAAGATAGAGGAGGAAGAGAGGATAGAATGAACCAAGGCACCGACTATCGGCACATCCCCCCAAACTTAGGAAAGTGAGACTAATTTTGTCAAAATGGTAGACGGTGCGGCATCACTCCTCACGCTCCTGTGGTGCGCGGTCACGGCGGCGGCGAATGTAAGTTACTGGAACTCAGCGCAACAATTCACCCTGAACTCCTTCAACACTCCGATCAATAATCCATCTCACAACATCCAAATGCGCTTCAAAATTCATCAACTAGTTAGAGCGATCCTCCAAACTATCAACTTTAATCAGTGCAAAATTAGGCAATTTGATCACCATCTCCCCAAATCTATAAAAGCAACGTTCACCAAACCAAGAATGAACTAAAAATGCCTTAGCAAACAATGCAGTAGTAATAAGAAGCAACCCCGGAGCAAAAACACCAGACACATCAACACCACGAAATTCGAAAATAGGCACCAGCATTCCATCAACCATCCTTCAATGGAAAACTTCTTTCCATGTAACAAAGCAAACAGAAAATGGAGCTCTAAGATATTAACACCAACAGATCCATCATAACCACAAGACCATCCCACTATCACTACATGAAAATGTCGGATAATAGGATTCTTAATCAACGACGACCTACAATACTTAATATCAAAATCACCAACAGTTTTAATTTCTGAGATAGGCTCCAAAAATTCAACCGGATTAAGGTCTTAAAAAATAAACACAGACTCCTTACGACACCCAAAAATTCCATCAATTTCTTGCCTACTCAAGAAAAATTCCTGACCATCAAGTTTGAACTTCACAAGTACAGGTAGACCATTCCTACTCCACGTAACATGAACCAAAGCCAAAAATTCCTTCGTCATCCTCACATAAGCTGGCCAATTTCCAGAGAGCAGTTTCCTCCATCCGATGCTAGTGAGAAGATTCCAAACATCATCCTTCCACCCTAGTGCCTCTAAAGTCTCCTTGCATATATATGTAGTCCCCACGACTTGCCTTCTTGCTAAACTTTTGTATCTAGCAAATTCTTCATCGTCAAATCCCTTTGGGCAGCAAATTGAGGAAAAAGAACTCCCCTTTACTTTCTTGCTAGCCATGAGAAAAATCAAGTAGTGAAAACTTTTCAAATCAGAGAAAATAAACATAAGAAAGGATTTTAGAAGAAAATTTTTGACAGAAATGGAAATGGGGCGAAAAGAGCCCTAGATTTGTATTTAAATTTGAGCAGGGATCGGCCGATCTAAGGGTGGATCTACCGGTCCAAGGCTCTGTCCTCCCAAATTCTTGAATGTTCGATCCAGATCGACCGAGCACTACAGCCACTCGGTGGTTTTTCTCCTCTGCCCACAAAAATTTTGAATCTCTAACTTTCTCGGCTGATCCCACAGCAGCAAGGGTTGAGATCGGCCAATCCTTCACGAGTCGAGGTGATCCAAAACAGTCTCGGCCTGAAATTTCCTCTGTTTTGCCATTTCCAAGCATCCTTTCTTCAGTTCTTCAACTCCACATCAATTAAACACCTTCCAAAATCTGAATTTTTCATCACAAAAACATGTAAGTCCTGCAAAAACATCCACACATCAGGTATCGTATATCCACTATTAATAAAGCAACAAAACCACTGAAACTAAACAACCTAAACAATTATTCCAAAAATCAACATAACCAAAGCAAATCAACATTTGGTTGCCTCCCAACAAGCGCTTCTTTATATTCAATAGCTTGACTTCTTACCTTGAGTTCGTCAATCATGACCAAAAGGAGCGGATCCGGAACTCATACCTTGTTCAAGTACCCAATGCTTGTCCGGGAAAACCAACTTCAGCCTTGCACTTTTAGGTGTCTCTTCATCCACTCTATCCTTCTTTTTTTCTTCCTTGTTCGTGCTCTAAGTAATCCCCCGGATCATCATACTCTTCATTCACCATGTCCAAATAAGATAATCCCGGATCATCATCCTCCTTAAGCCTCTTCTTCAATCCTCCTATATCAACTTCCACTTGTTCCTCAATTCTCATCTCATCTAAACTTCTTGAAGGCAAGGAGAACACAACTTCCTTTCCACAACACCGTAGAGTTAGTTCATCATTTTTCATATCAAATAAAGCATAGGTCGTATGCAAGAATGGCATTCCAAAGATAAGGCGAATACCCCCTTTGTTCTCCATATCCACAATCAAGAAATCACCGGGAATGTAAAACTTGAGATTTCCACATGCACGTCTTCAACAACTCCTCGAGGGCAAGACAAAGCTTGATTAGCCATTAGAACCACTTGGCTAGTGGACTTCAATTCCCCAACATTCAACTCCTTAAACAAGCTCCAAGACATGACATTTACACTCACCCCGGAGTCACACAAGGCTTTCTCAACATTCATGTCCCCTATCTTATAACTCACAATGAAACTCCCCGGGTCTTCCATTTTGTTAGCCACACTCTTTCCACCTAGCACATCTCTTTCATTTCTCAATTCTTCTTCATTTTTCAACTCTTCCTCACTTAACTCATCAAGCAATGGCACACGTTGTATCTCCTCCGGATTAGGAATCTCGATGTCCCCCTTCCTAACATAATCAAATAAAAGGACTTATTTGTCTTGAACCCCCTTCCTATCCTTCACATTTTCCTCTTCAACAACGTTCACTTCTTCCGTGGCCAAAGCTTTGTCTTCCACTTCAAACTCCACATTTTCCAATTTAGGAGTCATGACCAATGTCATCTCATCTCGTGTTTGCTCACCTTCAACCATGCTACAACTTTTCTTTTGAATAACCTCCGTATCACTCAGGAACTTCCCAGCTTGGTGCTTCCCACTAAGATGCTTAGCAATTGATGATATTTGCAATTGAATCTCAGCAAACATCCCGTCATACTTTTCGAATTTCTTCTCCAACTCCTCACTAGGATTTTTTCTAGCTTCTTGGTTGCCAAATCTACCACTTCCCCCTACATATTCGCCTTAGTTACTACTCCCCCCCCCCCCATTCTCCAATTGCATCGGAGGATTTAAAGCGTTGTTGGAGTTTGCGTAGGAAAAGTTTGGGTGGAAGCGGTTGGAAGGGAGATAAAACATATTCCCCGGAGGGTTGTATTGAGGTCGCATGTTGTTATACCCCATTTTTTGGTTTACAAAATTCACGCTCTCATGGTATCCTTCCTCATACTTCATCATCATTAAATCATCCCTTCTACCACCCGAGGTAGACAATGCATCAAGTTTCTTTTGCATCAAGGCTATCTCCGCTTTTAACTTCTCACTTTCCTTTGTCTCATTTACTGTCTTTACTGACTGATAATCTTTCCTGTCCTTTAGCCAATGATAACTATTTTCAGCCATTTTTTCGATGGTCCCCCAAGCTTCATTTTCCTCTTGATCTAGGAAGGCACCTCCCAATGAGGAATCCATCATAATCTTCGTCTCATAGTTCAAACCTCCATAAAATTGGCAAATTTGTTGACTCCGTGAGAGCCCATGCCTTGGACACTTCTGGAGTAAATCCTGAAACCGGTCCCATGCCTCATAGAGTGGCTCATCGTATCTCTGGCCAAACGATGTGTTCTTAGCTCTTCTCTTCAATGTGAGACTAGGAGGAAAGAACTTAATCAAAAACTTCTCACGTAATTCCTCCCATGTGGCTATGTTTAACATGTCAAGCCCCTCAAACCAATTTCTAGCACCATCACGCAGGGAGAAAGAGAACAATCTTAACCGGATTTGGTCCTGTGGCACTTGATTGATCTTTATCGTATCCATTATTTCCAAGAATCTTGAAATGTGAACATTCGGATCTTCCATCGCATGTCCCCCAAACTGATTATTCTGGATCATTTGGACCAATTGCAGTTTGATCTCGAATATAGTATAACATTCACTCCCAAGCGGAACCCACCGGTTCCTTGCAACCCTTGTGGTCTAAATAAGTTTTGAAGTGGCCTTCTCGGTTCATTTCTTTCATTCATTATAGCCTTCATGAGTTCTAATGGCCTTTCCAACTCTTCAATTCTTCCCATATCTTATCGGTTCTCCATTTCGAATTCAACTTCAATTCCTTCACACCTTTTCTGCAACTCTTGTTCTTCAATCAAACGAGCCTTTGATCTAGATAACATAAACCACCTACAAATTTCAACAAACAAATTTTCAAACAAAAGACACAAAAATCCAACTACAAGACAATAACTATTAACAAACAATATCTAAGATCCAAAGAGACAAATTGACAAACACCTAGCCTACAATATCCACACTTTCAACAATATCCAATGACCTACTAATTAAGTTCCCCGACAATGGCGCCAAAAACTTGACGACACTAAAATTAATTGCTCAAATATAATGTTTTTCAAGTAATAAAATCAATCTAAGGAACACACTCGCTTCACCCTAATGAATACTATTAAGTTGTGTGGACTTTTATAGCTAGGTAGGTTAAAAATCGTTGAGTTTTGTTCTAATATCCCAAACTTGAATTTAAACTAACTAGAACAACATTAAAAGCAATTAACACACTCATCATTCAATTATTGGTAATTTCAAGCAATTCTTCAATTTCTTAAGCAATTTGGAAGAACAAGACTCACAAATACTCAAGAGAGAGATAGAATGGATGTTGAAAAGAATGCCGATGTGCTCTAATTAGGTTGAACATAGCTGCAAACTCAATTTAATCCCTCAATGGATGGACTATTACACTATACTAGACAATCCCCTATCATTGCGAATTGACCGTAGATGATGTTAAGAACCTCAAACAGCTACGTTATTGGTTCCTAACTCACTCCCTATGGCACATAAATCATTATCCTATGCCCTTCATCCGCACAGGGATTGGATCGAGGAACACAAGAATACAAGCTATTCACTACAATTCTATCCGCGTATTGGCTGAAATATCCACGTCAATCATCACCTAAGTTGGCTCTTACCTACACCTAGGTGAATAAGATTAAGATCTAGCATGATTCAATCTTATAGAGGGAGGTTAACATGCACACTTCAACCTAATTATCACACATCTTTATTCAATTCAATATTCAATGGAAATTTTTAATGACATACCTATCATGTTGATCAATACAATATTCAATTCAAAGTAAATCACTACAAAAGATATGTCTAAATAGATTTCTTCCCTTAGTGAGTATCTTGGGCTTGATCTACCCTTGAAAACTTCAATTCTTCACCAAGGAATGTTGAATGCGCTCTTAGACACCTTGGGTGAGGTTTGGAAGGAGATGGTGGTAGGAATCAAAGAGAGAATCTACCTGTATTTTATGTAGATTTGACAAAAGTTCTAATTAAATCCGCTTTTCCCCCTTTTATAATGAGCTAGCAGAGCTTCGGATCACCCGGGACGAAAAGAGATCGCCCGAGATGTCCAGAATTAGAGAAATTGTTGCTCAGCCCGACATGGATCGTCCAAGAAGGAAAAGCATCGACCAAAATCTGCCTCTAAAATGCCAAGATTGACCGGTCTCGGCAGGATTGACCGAAAATCTTCTTTAATTGAAATGCCTAGATCGACCGGTCTCTCCAGGATCGGGCGATTTTCCTTCAAAACCAAGCCAAAAACGCTGAATAATGCTCAAAACCTAACCTATACAGTCCCAAACACACAAAACACGAAAACACAACAAAAGAAGACAAAACATATGATATGGGAGTAAAATGAACGCAAACATGCATGCACAAACATCAAAATAAAGATTATTTTACGCACATATCACTCCCTCTGGTTGGTCGAACCCAACGGAGTTTTTCGAGAATCGAGGCATATCTATCTAAAATACGCTCAATTTTCATTTTTCAATTTTTTATTTTACAATCTACTTCTGAGCGCTTCTTCGGACAAAGCATTTCACCGAGCTACTTCAAATATACGATCAAGGGTTAGTTTTTTCTTTGTTCGCGCTCTTATCCTTGAAACATGAGTAGTTCTAGTAGTAGTGGTTCGAACAATAGGGGCAGTAGTTCGAGTTCTAGTGAAAGTACTAAAGTATGTTGCGGCCAAATGAGCCGAGAAGATCCTTAACCCTCTGGATCCACCAAAGAACATGATTTTGAGAAACAGTCTGAGTTTGCCAAGTGATCTAACAAAGATGAAGATAATACTGCCGATCTACCCACTTCCCATTTTTTCTCTGGAAGTATCTTAGGGATTAGCCCCTGATATTTTCCCTCCTCATTATGAATAGATCGTAAAGGGCTCGCTGAGAGAAATCCCTTCTCACATGGACGAACTGAAGCTGTATGGGATACTTAAACAATACGGCCTCTCTATTAGGTTAAATGTTATTGCTCCCGATGGAAACCAACGGGCTCATCTTCCGCTTTATGAGTTCATGGTCTTTTCTGCTCGGGTATTCGAGTTTGGAATTTGTCTCCCTCTTCACCCATTTTTTGTGAGCATTATAGAGCAATATAACATGGCTCCTATTCAGCTTTCCCCTATTTCGTGGTGCCATATGATTGGTACTTACATGGTCTTCCGAGATGCCGGGCTCGAAGAGCCGACCATCTGAGAATGAAACTCTTTGTACAATTTAGTGACCAAGAGCAGGGAAGATTATTATTATTTTTCGAAATGCTAATCCGAGCCCCCTGGTCCTCAGCACCAAGTCAAATTCCAAGAAATGGATTCAAGAGTTATTTTATTTGCAAATCCCAAGTGATTTCCCTCGTTTAAGTGGGATTATCCGAACTACTGATCGTACGTCTTACCGCTTTCTTTATACTTCATTTATTATTTTGTCGAACTAACACCTCATATGTTACGTATGTGTAAGAAAAAGAAGGCTGATACTTTCTGACAACGAGACAGAGAAGATTTTGAAAGCTTATAAACATAAACTGAGGTAGTTCGAACCACTCCTCAGATACCGTACCCTTAGTATTCACGGTGTTGACAATCCCATGGAGAGGCTAACTCCCGAGGATCTGCTCTAGTTCGAGCAGGAGCAGCTGTAGAAGAAGACGAGGAGAAAGAAGAAAGAAAACATTCCGAAGGACAAAGGCCCCAACTCTTCCAAACCCAAAGATAAAAATCCCAATGCCTCAAAGACTAAGGATCGAGTTGTCGGTGCTTCACCAAAAAATCCAACTAGAACTCCGACCGCTCAACCAAGTAAGAGAGATAGGATTCCTGAACTCTCTAGAGGGGATTCAGATGACCAAACTCTTGAACGCCAAAAAAGACCTCGGGAAACCGAGCGGGAGATCCTAGACCTGACAGGATCAGAGTTGGTGGGGCAAGAGACCAGTCGTTGTCCGGGGAAGAAAACTGAAGCGGCCGAGGAAGAAATTGAGGCCGATCAACAAAAGAGATTGAAGTCCATCGCGAATTTTCACACTTTTGCTGACATGCTGTTTGATGGTCCGCCTTGGCTGATAAGCTCGTTTTTCTACTCTCTTATCGCATTGTTTTTTTCTTCTTTTATGCATTTTAACTTGGTTTCTTGAATAAACTGAGCATGAGTATGTATTAGAGGGTGTTATGCTTTCCATGGTGAGATTTTGCAGGTTTTAGGCCAAATCCAATGGAGAACCCGTACCGAAAGCATCAGATGTTCAAAGAAACAGTCACTAATTCTTCCAACGTTTGAATCTGAGCTAATGGAGTATGTCATTTGAAGAATCTTTGAGTTAGCTTTCCAACGCAACTGGAATCGGATCAATCGGAGTTCGGACGCGAAAGTTATGGCCAAAACCGTGAGACTGCGCAGAAGGGTTGGAAGTGGCGAAACGTCTCTGTTTCGACCGAAATCAAATCATCTCGGCCGGGCCGAATTTTCCATCTCGGCCGGGGCAGAGTCCATCTCGGCCGAGACAGACTGTTTTGGCGAGATTTGGCGAGATTTTCACATATTTTGGACGAGAATTGCTTGGGGAACAAGATATACATCAATATGGAAGCAATCAATCATACCTTTTGAAGATATCTCAACCCTACTTCTATATAAACTCATAATTAGCTCAGAATTAGAGACCTTAGCCTCTTTAGTTTTTATTTCTTTTCCCCCTTTACAGTTTCACTTTAATTTTCTGTTTTCTTTAGAATTCCTCTTTACTTTTATTTGTTGAACCTTTACTTTTTAATGCAATCTTTATTTTTCCTCGCAATGTTTATTTTCAATATGTTAGGCTAGAACCCTAAACAGGTTCTAGGGTTTCTCCATCTGTGATGCGTGTTTAGATTTATTTATTCAAACCCTTGGTTTAAACTCTTTGATTTTAATTCAAATCTACTTTCAATTGAAGGATCGAGAGATGAAAATTGGAATAGGTTTTAGTTATTGATTGAAGGACCGAAAGGTGAAAATCGATAATAGGAAGTGAGAGTTTAATGCTTTTGATTATCTGTCTGACCACGAAGATTTCAATTGTAGGAAAATCTAGATCTTTTTGAAATTGATTAATTGGTGTATTTTTGAGACCGAGAGGAGATACATCACTAATTAGTAATTTAGGTTTTAATTGCCCGACCAAGGAATTAACTCCACAATAAAAGGTTTTCCACCAAAATTGTGTTTTATGGGTTGGCCGACCAAAGCTGCAGCTCGGTGCACTTTTCTTGAGAATGCTCGCAATTCCCTCCTGGTAACCCAAACATATTATCTTGTGACAATTAATATTTCTCGTCTTCTTTTATACCGAACTAACAGGTTCTTCTCTGGGATTTTTTAGGATGGTCGAAGACTACGAACGCTACTTCCGAAGCCTCCAGGACAAACGTAAGGACCTCGCCCAGACAGAGAAGGAGCGAGACTTAACCCTCTAAGAGTATGATCAACTAGTATCTGAGCTGTCGGTTGCTACTGTGAACCTAAGAAATTCGCTGGACCTAGTCGAGCAATTGACTAGGGACTGACTGTCGGCAGTCGAAGAGCTGGCCCGAGCTAGGGACCACACCGACATGCTAAATGAGGTGTTGACAGCGAGGTCCAGAAGCGCATTGAGGCCGAGCAGAACGTGAAGGCCGAGGTTACAGAGGCGAGGAATGCCCTGGAGTTAGCTCAGACGACTGGTGAAGGTCTCAGTCTTGCTCAACTATTGACTACTCCTTCCGGTACAGCCACTTTCAATATGATGGAAGAGATGATCCAGAAAAAGGTGAGGTCAGTCGTGAAGGAAAAGTTCCCCGAGCTCGATCTTGGTTTTGTCTACTCAACACCAACTGCTTCTGAAGGATCCAAAGACGAAGAAGATAATTGAGACGAGGAGACCTTCTCGAAGCATTTAGAGGATGATCTGGAATGAGACAAGCAAAATTGGGAGAAGCATGACGACCCGAGCCAGTCCAACAAAGAGCAGTTGAACCCTAACACTTAAGCTTTTTCTAAAATTTGTACTTGAACACTGAAATTTGTATTCAAAAACTTTCCTTTTGTTTCATTTATTTTTGGAGATCTATGCAGCTTTTAATTTGCTTTTTTGAAATCTGAATGGCCTTTTGTTCTTTATGTTTTGATTCTGGTGGAGCTCGAGTCTGATCATACTAGTTGTTTTAGTATGTGGAAGATCAAATAACTGCAGAGTAGATTTCCGAAATAGGGACGAATGATTTGAACTGAGTTGAACACTTATACAAGGCCCAAACCTGAACTCATAATGTGTTAAAATAAATTTAAATTCAATAATTCAGATTGACTCAATACTAAACAGGACTTTTGATCCGGATTACATTACAACTTTATTTTAAACATTAATGTCCGAGCTAAACACGATTCAAATCCGAACTTAACAAGTTCGAACTCTTACGGAATCTAAAAATAATATTTTTGTAGGTATTTAATGTTCCAAGCATTAAGAATAGGTTTTCCTTCTGGAGTTCGAAGTTGATAAGCACCCTTTTCGACTACCGAGTCAATAACATAGGGCCCTTCCCAGCTCGGTCTTAGTTTTCCAGTATTAAGCTCCTAAGTGTTTTGGAAGACTTCCCACAGAATCCAGTCCACTATTCGGAATGACCTTAGACGAACTGATTTGTTATAGAAATTTTCTACACTTCTTTGGATCCGAGTCATTCGACCTGAGGCCTCCATCATTTGTTCATCGAGCATTTCAAGTGAGTTGAAGAGTTTTTCATTATTCTGTTCTTCACTAAATAGTTCGACTCTCAGACTTCCTTGGATTACATTGATTGGGGATCAACATCAACTCCATACGCAAGAGAAAAAAGGGTTTCTCCCATGGCTATTTTGTACGTAGTTCAGTACGCCCATAGTACGACTGGTAGTTCTTCGACCCAAGCCAATTTTAAGCCGAGAGCTTTCTCTTTAGGATATTAATGATTGTTTTGTTAAATGATTTGGCTAGACCATTAGCTTCGGGATATCTCATTGTTGAAAATAAAAGTCGAGCTCCAATTATTTTGTAAGAGTCTTTAAATTGTTTGTTGGTGAATTGTCGCCCATTATCCGTAATAATCTCCCGAGGTAGTTCGAACTGGCAGACAATCTTTTCCCACAAGAAGTTAATCATCTCAGTGTCTCGTTCTTGGGAAAGTGCTTCGGCTTCGACCCATTTAGTGAACGAATCAGTGGCCACCACCAGATGTTCTTTCTAGCCTTTGGCCTTAGGTAGTTTTCCCACGATGTCGATTCCCCACCAAGAAAATGGTCAAGCAGGTATGTTTGAGTGAAGTGGTTCGGCATGCAAATGTGTCAGTCCTGCGAACCTTTGACAACTGTCGCACTTTCAAACTATTTCTTCGGCATCATGTTTTAAGGTCGGCCAATAAAATCCCGCAGTGATTGTTTTATGGGCTAAACTTCTGGAGACCGAATGATTTCCATAACTTCCAGTGTGAATTTTTTTTAGGACCGAAGGGCTATCTTCCTCGGATACACATTTTAGTAATGGTCCCTCGAAGGATCTTTTGTAGAGTTGTTCATCCAAGAGGATAAATCGTGCAGCTCTTCGGGTTAATATGATGGCCTCGGCCGTTTTCTGTGGGAGAACTCCCTTTGATAGATATTTTATTATTGGACTCATCCATGATTCTTGGGACTCATTTACCGGGTAGACCTCCATAAGCTGGGAATCGCGATCCCTAGTGGTCGGCCAAAGTGCAACAGTTAGGGGGATAGTTTGGGTTCCCCATGAACTTGCAGCTGCGGCCAAATTTACTAGGGCATCTGCATGTGAGTTTTCTTCCCAGCGTATATGTGTAACCTCTACTTTCTCGAACATGGATTCGAGCCCCTTAGTCAGTTCCTGATATGCTAACATCCGAGCATCTCTTGCTTGGAATTCACCCCGATCTTGGTTGACGACAAGCTGAGAGTCAAACTCAATTATTAATTTTGGCACTTTAATATCCAGTGCTAGATGTAGTCTGGCAATTAATGTATTGTATTCCGCAATGTTATTTGTTGTTCGAAATTCAAAGTGTATTGCCCTTTCAATGACCCATCTTTCAGGGAATACCAATAATATCCCAGCTCCACTCCCCCTAGAATTATTGGAGCCGTCTATAGAAAGGGTCCAGAATTCTGTATTGTCCAATGTTGGTCCGAGCTCAATCTCGATCGTGACATGGAGTTCGGGCGTGTAGTTCGCAATGAAGTTGGCCAGTATTTGAGATTTTATGGTATTTCTTGGCTCGAACTGGAGCCCGTAGCCCCCGAGCTCGATGGCCCATTTTATCATTCTGCCAGATAAATCTAGCTTGGATAGGAAATGCTAAATTGGAAAAGATGATATTACTTTTACTTGATGCGACTCGAAGTATGGTCTCAATTTTCTTCAGGCCATGACCAAGGCAAGGACGAGCTTCTCTAAGGCTGGATACCGTATTCCGGTGTCAAGAAGTGTTCGGCTGACGTAATATATTGGATTTTGGTTTCCATCCACTTCTTGAATGAGGACTGCACTTATGGCTTTTTCCGAAACAGCCATATATAATTGTAGCTCGTCTCCATGCTCGGCCTTCGCCATAATGGGTGGGCTTGTTAGATACTTTTTGAGGGATTTGAGTGCTTCGTTGCATTCTTTCATCCACTCAAACTTTTTTGAGAAGGGAAAAGAAGGAGCTCGTCCTTTTTGAATATCGTGTGATGAATCTGTTGATGGCCGTTAATTTCCCAATCATTCGTTGTACGTCCTTCACATTCTGGGGTGGTTTACTTTTTTGGATTGCCTTTATTTCGAGTGGGTCAGCCTCAATTCCTCTTTGACTAATTACATATCCAAGGAATTTCCTGGACGAAAAACCAAAGAGAGATTTTGCAGGGTTCAACCTCATGTTAAATTTTTCGAGAATCCGAAAAGTTTCAATCAGAAGCCAAAGATGGTCTTCAAATTTGTCTGACTTAACTAAAATATCATATATATATATATATATATATATATATATATATATATATATATATAATTCCATGGTTCGGCCGATTGGATGTTCGAACATGCGGTTCATTAACCTTTGATAGGTCGAACCTGCATTTTTTAGCCTGAATGGCATGGCCTTGTAGCAATAGATTCCTTGATTAGTAATGAAAGCTTTTGTTTCTTCGTTTGGGGGATACATTTTTATTTAATTGTATCCCGAGAAGGCATCCATAAAACTCATAATCCCAAACCCTGTTGTGGCATCGATGAGTCGATCGATGTGAGGGAGTGGAAATGGGTCTTTCAGAAAAGCTTTGTTCAGATCTGTGTAATCTACACAAACCCTATTCTTCCCATTTTTCTTTTTGACCACGACCACATTTGCGAGCCATTCGGGATATTTTACTTCTCGGATGAAACCTACTTTGAGAAGTTTTCTAACCTCTCAAAGCCTCATTTTGTTTGGGGGCAAATCTTCTTCTTTTTTGCCTTACATGTTTGTACATCGGATCGATGCGTAATCGGTGAGGATGATTGATGGATCGATACCGGGCATATCTGAATGGGAGAATGCAAAATTTCCTCTATTCTGTGAAAGGAAAGATTGCATTTCGGACTTTTGCTCTTCGGATAACCTTTCTCTGACGAAGGTAGTTTGAGATCGTTCTTCTGTGTCATGCTGAACTTCCAAACTGCCTTCAATTGGCTTGGACCATACCATATGCATTGTTTGAAGAGTTACTTCATAGCAGCTCCTTGAGGCGAGTTGGTCTCCTCTAATATTCCGAACTCCCCATGGAGTTGGGAACTTAATCATTTGATGATAGGATGATGGTACGACTTTCAAAGCATGAATCCACGGTCGACCTATCAGAACATTATATGCCGAGGGAGCGTCGACCACTTGGAATCGGGTCAATAAGTTTAGTCCTTCGGCAAATACTAGTAATGTAATTTCCTCGAGAGAGTTTAGTTTTTCCCCGCTAAATCAACGAGTGTTATTGGATTATCGGTTATGTTCTTCTCGGATATTCCAATCCCTTGTAATGTTTTGAGGAATATGACGTTCGATGAAGCCCCTGTGTCAACGAGGATCCTCTTAACCTGGCAATTCGTGATCATTAGGGTGATAACGAGCGCATCATCGTGAGGATAACCGGCTTCGATCTCATCTTCAGCCCCAAAGAAGATTTGGAAGGGGGTTGCTTCGATCTATTGGATGGGTTGATTCCTCATATCCCGAAAATGCTTCTTAGCCGCATTTCAGGATGATCCTATCATCGAGGAGCCTTAATGAGGACATTGATGACTCTCTCAATTTCTGGTTGCTTCGGCTCCTCGGGCAGAGGCTGCTGATTTTCTCCCTTGGTCGGGGTCTTGTTCATTGAATTTTGACCTCGGCTATTTTTCTTATTTCTCGTCCAAACCCTTTGTTTGTTTGCGGGCTTCGAACATGTTAAGAGTCCTTCGGTGAGAAGTCGATCGACTTCTTTCTTGAGATCTCGGCAGTCTTCGGTCTGGCGTGGTCTTGATAGAAATTGCAGTAGAGGGACATATCCCTGAGTTCGGGATTTGTAAACATCTTCCTTGGCCATCGTACTTCGTTACCGATCTTTTGCATCTCCTCAACAAAAGTTCGGAGTGGCATTTTTTGCTCACCTTGGGGTGTGTTGGATACCAAGTTCATACCCTGCTTGGATGATTCAACCCGAAGAGGGTAGGGTTGGTATCAGTTGTTGGCCCGTGTCTCACCCTTCTTATCAGATTGGCTTACCTGGCCCTTACCCTTCTTTCTTCGGCTAAAGTTCTCCTCTTCGACCTCTTGTCGAATTAGGGCTTCGGCCCGTGATAATACTTCGGTCATGGTCTAAAATGGATACTTGACCAACTTCCAGAAGAGATTAGAATTTCTTCTAAGGCCCTTTTGGAATGCCGAAACTGTCGTTTCCTCAAGGCAGTTTGGAATAGTCACCTTCATCGAATTGAATCGCTTCAGGAAGTCTTGAAGGGATTCGTTCTCCTTTTGAACGATGGAGTAAAGGTCTTCCGATCTTTTTGGTGCTCTTCGGCTGCTAAAAAAATGTTGGATGAAAGTTTCGTTCAGCTCGGCAAACAAAGAGATTGGGCTCGGAGGTAGATTCATGAACCATTGCATAGCCGGACCATCCATGCATGCTCTGAAACTCTTACACATGCAGGCTTTGCGTTGGTGATCAGGAATCACCGCGGTCTACATCTTCATCTTGTAGAGTGTTATGAACTCATCAGGGTCGGTCTTCCCATCGTACGCCTTTATGTTCGCCATTGTGAACCGAGAAGGAAGCTATACTGTCGAGATCCTTCAAGTGAAGGGGGATTCGGAGTAGCTTTCTAACGGTATGTTCTTCGGTGGAGTAGGTGCCCCTGGAATTAGGGACATGAATTTTTGCATTTCCTCGAGTTGTTTTTCGAGTAATTTTATTATTTCCCCCGATTCCTTGTCCTCAGTTGGGGCCCAACTGCTGCTGGGCTCAGTTCAAGCTCGAAAGGTTTGCTCCACCTTAGTTTCGAGCATAGCGGTTCTGCTCCTCGAGCGGGTCTCGCAGATGGCACTAAAATTAATCCCTCAAAATTAATGTTTTGCAAGTAATAAAATATCAATCCAAGAAACTTACTTGCTTCACCCAAAGGAATACCGTTTAGTCATGATGATTTTTATAGCTAGGTAAATTCTAGTCTTCAGTTTTTGTTCTATTTTCCTAAGCTCGAATTTAAACTAACTATATCAACACTAAAAACAATAAACAAACTCATCATTCATCAATGGTAATTTTAAGCAATTCTTCAATTTTGGATTAAAATGGTAGAACTAGTGTCACAAATACTCAAAGGAGAGAGAACAGATGTTGATAAGAATGTAGGTGAGATCCAATTGGGTTGAGCTATGGTGCAAACACTATTTAATTCCTAGATGGATGGACTATTACCCTACACTAGCAAACCCCCTATCACGATGAGTTGACCGTAGATGATACTAGAAACCTCAAACATCTACGTTATCGGCTTGTAATTCACTCCTAATAGCACCTAAATCATTATCCTATGCCCTTCCTCCGCACAGGGATTGTATCAAGGTACACAAAAATACACACTAATCACGACACTCCTATCCGCGTGCTGGCTGTAATATTCGTGTCAATTAACACCTAGATTGGCTATTACCTACACCTAGGTGCTTAAAAACAAGCTCTAGTGTGATTCAATCTTAAATAGGAAGTTAAACAAGCATAATTAAACCTGATTTTCTCACACCTTTATTCAAATCAATATCCTAGGAAGTTTAGAATGTCATACCTATCATGTTAATCAATACAATATCAAATTGAAAACCAACATTACAAGAGATAGGTGTAGATAGATTTCTTCCCCTAATTGAGCACTTTGATCCTGATCTACCCCATTGGATCATCAATTCTTCTCCAAGGATGATGGATTAGATCCTTGACACCTTGGGTGAGGTTTGGACGGAGATGGTAGAGGGAATCGTAGAGAGAATTTAAGAGATTTTCGTGTAGATTTGACTAAAGTTCTAAAAATAACCGTTTTCCCCCTTTTACAATGAGCTAGTAGAGCCTCGGATCGCCCGAGATGACATGATATTGCCCGAGATGTCCAAAAATAGAGAAATTGTCACTCAGCCCGACTTAGATCGACCGAGATGAGAATTGCTCGACCGAAATTTGCCCCTGAAATGGCAGATCGGTCGAGCACTGCTTGGATCGCTCGGGATCTGCATCTGAAGGGCCAAGATCGACCGATCTCTACAGGATCGACCGATAATTACCTCTGAAATGCCCAGATCGACTGGTCTCTGTAAGATCGGGCGATTTCCCTCCAAAATCAAGTCGAAAATGTTGAATTATGCTCAAAACCTAACCTACACCATCCGAAACACACAAAACATGAAAACACAACATATAGAAGACAAAAACATATGATAAGGGAGTAGAATGAATGCAAACATGCATGAACAAATATCAAAATAAAGGTCATTTTACACACATATCATAATCCCCCAAACTTGAACCTTTGATTGTCCTCCATCAAAACAAAGTAAAGCAATCATTCAACCTCGTGATACCTCATAGCTCATCTTGTTTGTCTTAGCATGTCCTAGTCAAATGAGATTATCACCTAACTTTGTGGCATAGTTAATGCTAAGGACTCAAACCACTCATCAAGTATGGATAAAAGAAATGAAATCACTCCCTCACGTGTTTAGGGACGATGAGAGTCACTCAATCATAAGATATCGAGCTCAATTTCCATAGGCTTGCTGCCATTCTCACCACTATACTACAATGAGTAGCTCCTAGAATGAAGAAGGTCTTTTCTTTGGATATAACGTGGCTAACTAAAAGAGTAGGTGGTTTTGGGCCAAAGTAACTAAACTTCTCAATTTCCCAAGAACCCCCGTAATTGCAACCATCAACCACAAAACTCGAGGCTTATTCATTTTCAAATCTCTCTTTCTTTTCCTTTTCTCATATATTTTTTTCTTCTCATCATTTTTTTTTATTTTTTCTTTTTTTCTCTTTTTTCCTTTGGCACCATCCAACATTTTTTTGTGGGTGCATCATTTCTAGACTTGCACCATCCTTATTCCACAAAATCTTTGTAAGTGCCTCATTTTCTAGGATTTACAACAATCCTCTTTATTCCTTTCCTTTCATGCCTCATTCATTGCAAACCAAATACCAAACAATTCTGAACCCATCTCACATCACCGTATTCACCCTCATACAGTCTTTTCCCCCCAACTTGATCCTAATAATATCAAGGAAAGTTCTCCAATAAAGCTCAATCACGGGGGTAAAAGATATGAAAGGCAAATAATTTCAAAATAAACACCTTATACTCCCGATGTATAAGGTAGGACTAAGAATCGATGGCCTAATTTTATTTTCTAGTCACATACTCATGCTAATAGATCGAGAATAGATGCAAGTTCTAGATTTCTCGCTCTCAATCTCGCCTCTCTCAAACAAAATGATATGACAATATCAAGGCTCAAAACTCGCAGCTTTTGGTCAAGTCCTATGCATTAACCAAACACAAAACTCGGCAATTCAAAAGTTAAACTCAAACATGCTTCGATAACAAGATTCCGCCTTATCATAGGTTGAGGTAAAATTCAAACTCCACTTAGTAAATCATGGTCCATTCTCAAGCCTAAGTTGGGTTCGTCACACACACACAAGTACACAAACAATCCTAAAATAATAACTACATGCAACGAATCAAAATTGCAAGAGAAATCGATAAAATGCGTTACCCATCGGTAGCCACAATCAAACATCTTTTCCATTACCTTATGTACCTACTCACATAAACACAAAACACCACCAAACTTGAGCATCATTCATATAATTAGGTTCTCATTTCCACCTATCGAACTACAAACCAATCAATCAAGAAATATAGAACATTATCCACTAGCACAACCATTCAAACCAAACCATTCATCATTCCACAAACCAAACACAATAGGAAGTATTCAATCATACCAACTCATTAATGATTCCAACCATCATCAAATATTAAACCATAAAAACCATGCATCCAAACCCAAACCAAATCCAAATCCAAATCATCTTTCCACCATCATTCCACTATCCAAAATCTAAACAAATCAAACATTTTTCCACTAGCACCACCAAACATTCCACCAAAACCAACATTCAACAAAACAAAAATATAGGAAGTATAAACTCATGCAACATCCATACAATAAGAAAATCAAAACCATAAAAAAATCCATACAAATCATCAACATGAGCATAATCAACATCATTCATCCAACCAAAGTAGAATATCAATATAAGTACAACCAAATCGTATTCAAATTTAAGGAAGAAGTATCCATCAACTAAAATAAACTAAGCAATATAAAGATAGGATAAGGGAGAGGAATAAACCAAGACACCGGCTATTTGCACATCCCCCCAAACTTAGTCAAGTGAGACTAAGTTTGTAAAAAGGTAGATGGTGCTTGTCACTCCTCTTGGTCCTGTGGTGGCTGGTCACGGCGGCGGCGTTGATAAAGAATTGGAAGACGGCGTTGCAGCTCATCAAATCGCTGATCAAGACCATCAAAATGGGCTCCAATAGCAGTCTGGTCTGTCACATAACTCCCCTAAAAAGTGGAGAAATCGCCCTGTAAATCCGTCATCCTCGCATCGAAGCCCTGCAAAGATATAGATAAAGAATCAACAGTGTCAGTGGTCCTCTGCAGCATCGAGAACATCTGCTACTGCAAATCCTCAATAGGCGGTGTCTGAGAGCTCGTCCCAGCTCCTCTGTCTCCAAACTGTTGCTCCCCCAACTTGCTCAAAAGGGTGAAAGATCCATCACTCGACAACACTCCCACAGACTCCTGATGGAGCTCCGAGTCCATCAACCAATTAGAAGTATCTCCCAGATTACTAACAGTATACAACTCAACATTCGGTAGCTTGATCACCCTGTTCCCAAATTTATAATAAAATCTACTACATGACGCAGGAACCAAAAATTTTACAGCAACCAATGGAGCCGTATAAAGTGGCACGCCTGGGGCAAAACTCCCCGATAAATGTATCCTAAAATGAGTAAAAATAGGAGTCAACAAACCACCACCACAAATATGTGGAGTTTTCAAATTAATAACCCTACTTTAAGCATCCATCAAAACACCCCTCATTGAGAATTTATTCCCATTCAACATAGCATGCAACATAAACAACTCAGAAAGAATGACATTCCCAGAGTCATAACGACCACATACCGAATCACCTACAACCTTATGAATGTATCGGATAACTGGATTCCTAATAGATGATGCTTTACGAGTCTTAATCTGAAAAGTACCAACAGTTTTTATACCAGTAAGTGATTCCCAAAATTGAGCTAAATTAAACTCATTCGGCATAAATATAGATTCCTTATCACATCCAAATATTTCACCAATTTCATGTTTTCTCAAAACATAGGAGTTACCTCGTATTTTGAAAGTGGCTGAAATAGGATTGTTATGGTGACCTTTGATGATAGGATTCTAACCTACCTTGGAAGCACCTTGTTTAATACATTTTTCCTTATTCCCCTCTCATCCTTCGAAGGAAGTTTGAGACTTTTCACAAGCTTGAACAACAATTGTGAGACTTCCTCTTCCAAGAATTGTGCCAAAGGCGGAATTGGTTGAATTTCCTTAAGTGTAGGCACCTCAATTTCACCTTCCCTCGACTCATCAAAAACTTGCACCGACTATTTGGTGCCTTTATCTCCCTCATCTTCAAAAAGGTTACACTTCACTTTCATTCTTTAGTTCTTCTCCTTGGATCTCCTTAACTTCCGGATTTTTAAACATAACTTCCTTAATCACCATTCCCGCATCCTCACATTCACCTTCCATAATCTCATTAATCTCCTCACAACTTCCTTTGAGACCTATTTCCGTGTCAATTGGACATTCTTCCATTAGAGGTTTTGTCACTCACCTGTTTTAAAATATCGGGTAATTGCATTCTTAACTCCAAAAGTCACCCCTCGAGCTTATCTGATTTCCTATTCAAAGCTTCCCGAGATGTTCTCTCGTCTCTATATCCTTCATGATCTCTGCTACCACATTCATCATAATGAACATTTGTCATGGATGGACTCCAAGTATGGTTTGGGCTCGCATATGGACTGTGTAAAGTAACCATTAGATGGGGGATAATACATGTTGTTTCAGAAGTCACAATTTCCCCATCTATCTACATATACTTCATCTCTAAACTCCACTTCTTCATATCCCCAACTTGACTTCACCGTGCGATCTTGTCTCCTCTCCTCCATCCATGGGAAGCTACTATCCGACATCTTCTCAAATACTGATCGGAGTGACCTCTATGGTCTTTGTCTCTCCATCATCGTTGCTCTCATCATATCCAAATCCCTTTGTAGATTATTAAGCCTCTCCGAGTCAATTCCTCGATGATTCTCCATTTTTTGACACCTACAAGAGTCCAACAAACTCTAAGTAGCAACAAATAACAAAAAACAAACAACAAATTAATAACAAACAATCTAATAGACAAATTATCAAACACCTAGCATACAATATCCACACTTTCAACAATATCCAATGACCTACTAATTAAGTTCCCCAGCAACAGCGCCAAAAACTTGATGTCACTAAAATTGATCACTCAAAATTAATGTTTCTCGAGTAATAAAATATCAATCCAAGGAACTTACTTGCTTCGCCAAAAGGAATACCGTTTAGTCATGAGGATTTTTATAGCTAGGTAAATTCTAGTCGTTGAGTTTTTGTTATATTTTTCTAAGCTCGAATTTAAACTAACTATATCAACACTAAAAACAATAAACAAACTCATCATTCATCAATTGTAATTTTAAGCAATTCTTCAGTTTCAGAGTTAAAATGGTAGAACAAGTCTCACAAATGCTCAAAGGAGAGAGAACGGATGTTGATAAGAATGTAGGTGAGATCCAATTGGGTTGAACTATGGTGCAAACACTATTTAATTCCTAGATGGATGGACTATTACCCTACACTAGCCAACCCCCTATCACGACGAGTTGACCGTAGATGACACTAAAAACCTCAAACAGCTACGTTATCGGTTCCTAATTCACTCCTAATAGCACGTAAATCATTATCCTATACCCTTCCTCCGCACAGGGATTGGATCGAGGTACACAAAAATACACATAATCATAACACTTCTATCCGCGTGTTTGCTGCAATATTCGTGTGAATTAACACCTAGATTGGCTATTACCTACACCTAGGTGCATATGAACTAGCTCTAGTGTGATTCAATCTCAAATAGGAAGGTAAACAAGCATAATTCAACCTAATTTTCTCACAGCTTTATTCAAATCAACTTCCAAGGAGTTTAGAATGCCATACCTATCATGTTAATCAATACAATATCCAATTGAAAATCAAACATTACAAGAGATAGGTCTAGATAGATTACTTCCCCTAATTGAACAGTTTGATCTTGATCTACCCCCTTGGATCTTCAATTCTTCTCCAAGGATGATGGGTTAGCTCCTTGACACCTTGGGTGAGGTTTGAAAGGAGATGGTAGAGGGAATCGTAGAGAGAATTTAAGAGATTTTCGTGTAGATTTGATAAAAGTTCTAAAAATAACCGTTTTCCCCCTTTTATACTAAGCTAGAAATGCCACGAATCGCCCAGGATGGCATGAGATCGCCAGAGATGTCCAAAAATAGAGAAACTGTCACTCAGCCCGACTTGGATCGACCGAGATGAGAATCCCTCGACCGAAATTTGCTTCTAAAATGGCAGAATCCCTCGACCGAAATTTGAGTTGTTTACAAGAATTGACCAAGTATCCTGGGGCCAATCGATGCCAGCTTGCACTGGGAAGAGGAAAGAGTCAGAAAATACTGAAGAATTCGCCAAAATCGTGTTCGAGACGAAATCGGCGACCCAAATGACACAATCGGCGATCGCCGATCATGTATATGGGTCGCCGATGGTGATTTTCCAGCCATCATTCACGGCGCATGATCGGCGACCCAAATGACACAACCGGCGATCGCCGGTCATGTAGATGGGTCGCCGAGTTTGCGGAATTTCAAACTCAACTTCGACACACGATCGGCGACCCACGTGTATAAACGGCGGTCACCGATCGGGCATTCCAAATCGCCGATTTTGTCGCGATTTGACGTATTCTGACGAATCTGAAGCCCAAAACCATATCTTTTGGAGATTTAAAGAGCCCCAACTATAAATAGGACGTCCCTGAACGTGAATAAAGTTCCTTTTTCCAATTTTCAACATTAGAGAGCTTGGAATTCACAGCAAAAACAGGGGAACTTGAAGAGCACTCCAGGAATCGAAGATTGAAGACACCACGGGTTTTAATTTCCATGATTCCTGTTCTTGTGACTTTTTATCCTTTCGTTTTTCTAAAACTTAGTATGATTGGCTAAGTTCATTTAAGGATTCTAGGGTTTGATACTTTGTAATTATTCATTCGACAATTTATGTGATTTAATGTTCCTTTTCCATTGATGTTCTAATTTATTTGGGATTTTCATTAATTGCGAGATACTGGCCATTGATTGTGATTTGAATTGGTAGTTTTTAAACCAAGAGGTCTAGGTTATCAATTAAGGTTTAAATAAATTAGATTTATTAGAACAATTGTCCGAGAGGAAATTGAACTTTTGAAGGGTTTTGAAATCTACGGTTTTTAATCAAGAGTAAAAGTCTTTTGTATGTCCGAGAGGAATCACTTGACCTTTTATTTCCATGTTATGGTTTAGAGTCCGAGAGGATCACCTGATAACTCATTTGCGATTAACTCACATCCTTGGGAATTAAATTGGGATTAAATTATATAAAGAGTTGTTTGATAATTCGAAGTAAATTACCCTGGAATCCTATTTTCTCATAAGTTTTCTTCAATCAATTAAATTTGTCATTTACTTTACTTTGTTTCTAAATCATTGAAAGTTCTATTGATAGTTTTTAAATAAACAAACCTTTATTTTCTGATTCGCCTAGATAGTAGTACGGTGTCTACGCTTTAGTGCTTGATTATACTTCGAGCCTGCAGTCCTTGAGTTCGATAAAATTATTACTTGCCTCTGCAGTGATCTGTACACTTGCAGCTTTAGCGTGTTGAAAAATACGCTATCAAATACTTCATAAATAAATAAGGAAAATATATACCAAATTTAAAATAAACACTCGATGGTAAATAGATCTTGAATGCTTACTGCTTTTATTGTTGAATTTAATTGTCATTTTTACAATAAATGAAGCCCTATTTATAGGAAGTAAATACAAGGAGATGACTCCAGATGAAGAGTTATAATGCTTCGGTCGAACTAGTGTCTCGAACAATCATGTCTCTTCGATCGAGTTGGTTTCACTTTGAAACGGTTTGGTTCAAGATGCAGCTTTTCGCAATGTTCGAACTGCATAGCTCGTCTGAAGGTAGCTCGGCCCAAAGGTAGCTTGGCCCCAGAAGTAGTTCGGCCTGGAGGGTAGTTGACCGAAGACCCTGCTTTAAAATATTTATTTTGTATTTTTATATTTCTTCTTTGGGCTTTCTTCTTTGATTGATTCCAAAATGGGCTTACTCATTTTTGGGTCATAACACTTCTCATTTCCCACCTAGAAAGATACCGAATCATAGCATAAAGTGAATTTTAAACAAACAAATTATTCCAGACCAGTATATCACTTTCTCTGTGAGTTGATAAAGCAAGGGAGTGAAATTTTCTAGTTTCAAACCTAAATTGAGTGATTTACCTTCGTACGGACACCGAGGTGCAGAGATACGACAGCAATAATGGAGGAGTTCGGTAAGCGATGGAGGTCGAATGGAGGAGTTCGGTGAGCGATACGACAGAGAAAACCTAAATATTTTCCAACAGTGAATTCTACTTTTTCCAGAATTTGAATTCAAATGAAGGGCACACTCAATCCATAAAATGAAATTGAAGCTCATTATTGATCATACCTTCAGTTTTGGTGGATTGTTTGTCGAAGGTTCGGCCTGCCCGGTATCAAATCTTTCAAAGAAAACGTTCAATTAGGTAGAACCAGAGGGCTTGAAGAATGGCAAAATCAGCGAGAATTATTTTGGGCACAAAGAGTTGATTTGGGCTAGGGTGATTTGGCGACGTAAATGGGCGAAGGAATTGTTAAACAAATAGCATAATACACTACGTGAAATCAAACCGTCTTGTGTGGTAACAGAATGCGGGAGTGTATAAGTGTTTCACAAATATAACTATTTCCATTCAAAATACATAGACGACGTGGCCATTCACGTCATCTATTTTTCGATCTCTTAACAATTTTCACAACAGACAAGTTTTGCGTTACTGTTGATTCGGTTAATAGACAATGCGACATATCGCGTAGTCTATATTAGCAATTAATTTTTTTACTACGCAATAACACTTCCGCATTGTCTATCACAATATAGACAACGCTAATGAATAATCGCGTAGTCTATGTCGAGTAGTTTATAATCCTTTTTCTTGTAGCTAGTTTATTCTAACCTTTAATTAGGAGTACCAAGTTGCATTATTTGACTTGATATATTCCTCTTTTATAATTACACTATGGATTTGGTTCACCCCTACCTACAATAATTCACTCGATCATTCATTCTAACAAGTATATATCCCCCAATTAAATCACATAATTATTGTGTGTTCTGCATGTACAACCTATTACTTTTTTCAACCCTTATTTTTTTCTTTTTCACGAGTGAAGTACACAATTATTTGCACAACTATATAGTGTTGTATCAATCCTTTATTACAATTTATGAGTTTCACTTTATATTTCATTTTTTTTAATAAGTTTCATCACCTAAATTTTTTATTTATTGTGCTTCAATTGAATTTTACAATTAGAAATTATGTATCTTTTCTCGAAAATCATATCAGCGTTCAGCACTTAGAGATATCACTTTGTATGAACTATAGTATTGCAACGGGATTTTTGAAGTACTCAAAAATAAATAACTATGTTCTCAAAACCTCAATGAATCCATGAAATACTGCTACTGTACATGCATATATATAATGCAAATTTATAGGCTTACATAATGCTACTAACATCTAGAAAGTAAATAAGTTTATTCTTAAACATCAATCTATGAAATACTGCAACTTTACATGCGTATATACTACAAATTTACAAGCCTAAATAATGCAACATACATCAAAGAAATAAACAGCTATAATCTAAAAACTTCAATCATCCCATTAAAGATGCTGCAACTGTATAGATGTATATAATGCAAATTTACAGACTTAAATAATGCAACTTATGTAAAAAAATTAAATAGCTATATTGTAAAAACTTTAATCATCCCATTAGAAATATTGAAACTTTGCAGGCGTATATAATGCAAATTTACAGGCTTAAATAATGCAACTTATATCTAAAAAAAAAAGAAAGTCCCTAAATAAAAAATTAAATTGTTGTGGCAAAATTTAACAACACTCACTCCTCTGTTGAGTTGTTTCTTCAATTTTGGTGTTGTTAACTGTAATATAAAATTCTCAGCATCTTGTTTAGTTGGGAAGACATATATAAGAGATTCCTGAATGAATTGGTTCAGTTTTGCAGCATTTGTACTCTTTCCCAACGATCTGGTTGCACCATCTTCATTTTCTTTGCTGCAGATAGGTTAAAATGTGGCGGGTTGGATGGTGGGAGAACGACGACGGCCAGAGAGAAGAGATAGTGTAGCAAATGGAAGGGAGATAATAGATGTCACATGCAAGAGATGTAAAATGAATATTTCAAAATAATTTACATATTTAATTATGGTTACAAATCATGGATGAAAGATTTAAGAAAATTATGGAAAAAATATATTATTTATTTATTAATTACCAATACACTCTTGTTGTGATTAAATAATAATAAAATAAAATTCAAATAAAAACTCTACCATAGAATCAGGACCATTGAATCTGTAAAAATAATGGCCCAGATTTATCCGCTTCTCCTATCTAAAGGAGACTTGAGATAGGATCACTACTCTCTCTCTCTCTCTCTCTCTCTCTCTCTCTGTAT
>JAPKLW010001028.1:163329-173494 GCA_026898455.1 Plectranthus barbatus | reverse complement strand
ATATATATATATATAGGGAGCGGATCCAGTGAGAAAATTCTTAACGTGAGAAAGTGAGAAAGATGCTTGATTGTGTTTGTGACGTTGTTGGTCCCTAAATATCAGAGTCGTCGTGATAATATCTTAGCACGAGATGCAGCGGAATGAATAAACGTCTCTTACACTTCACGTTGTTTTCAGAGTGTTTCTTAACTCAAGTTATTATTTAAGTATGTTTTCAGATATACACTAGCAACTCTGTTGCTAGGTTTCAAATCAACTTTGAATAGTGATTAATAAAACATTAAATGAACATAAGATTTATAGTGGTTCGATCAAAGCGATCTACGTCCACTCCTTAGCCGAAACGCTAAGAATTCCACTAGAAAAGTATACAGATTACAAGGATTCGCTTTTCCAGTTAAGTAGGCAGTGAGCTTTCGGCCTGGCTACTTGACAACTATCCTCCATTGATCTGAACTCCTCCGGTAAGGTTTGGCTGGGTCAAGGGCGCACCTTCAAAACTCCTGCCTTGCCTGATATAGAAGTTTTATAGTCACTTCCTGACTTTTGTTGAATGCGGCTAAGTGTCCGTCTTAGTCTTGACCTTTTCAGGTGTTCGACTATTAGTTTCTTTCTGAAAAGAAAGAATCCCAATGATTGAGATATTCTTGAATGCGATCAAGAATATCTTCAATGGAGTGTCAGTATATCAATGAGCGACACTTATGGTTGTTGGGAGCTTTTAATATACTTTCACACGGCTCTCAACTGACTACTTTTTGTTTGTTCACTTTGTCAAAGGAATCTCTTGCTTGAGTGTTCATGAGTGTCTAAAGTGAAAAAGCAGCATTTAATCTCATTCTTGAACCTGTCTTTTATAGGTGGAGATTCAAACCTTGAATCTCCATATCCGTTAGACACAACGGCTTCTTTGTCCAAGAGTGGATTGTCTTGAATTAACACTTTTTGAGTAGGACTGTACTTTTCGAACTACTTCTGGAAAGTCTCGACCTTTGTGTGTACTTTTGTCAGAGTTGCAGTCCAGCTTCAACTTTCGAGCCTCTTGCTTTGCTAAGCTAGGATCTGCTAAAGTCTTTTACTGTCTTCGATCCTTTAACTTTTGTTGTTTGCGACTTCTTGTTCGTTGCTGAAGGGTGCCGAATGCTAATGCCTTAGCATTCTATTGTTGTGTATTGTCTAGCAAACGTTCTGCTGTTTGCTAGTAATCCTTCGTTTGCTCGCTTCTCTAGCAGTTGTAAGTTGTTGATGAATGCTAATATCTTAGCATTCTGTTGTTCAGCGACTCTTAGCAGACGTCATCTGCTAGGAATTCTTTTTAGCACACTAGTCTATTACA
The DNA here is from genome assembly GCA_026898455.1 of Plectranthus barbatus. NCBI lineage: Eukaryota > Viridiplantae > Streptophyta > Magnoliopsida > Lamiales > Lamiaceae > Plectranthus > Plectranthus barbatus. The sequence continues at coordinate 172,155 of JAPKLW010001028.1, read as the reverse complement.
ACTCAATATAAAACCTATACAGGACTTTACAGAGTATGCTAGACTATCTAGAATTCGGCAAATGATCGACCAACTATATAAGGTTAGGTTTGATCCAACAAAACCTTTTACAAATAGATCCTAAGGGAGATTTTAGGAATAATTTCCCAACAGACGTTGCTTGATTGTGTTTAGGTCGTTGCTTGATTACAATGTTGCTTGATTGTATTTAAGTTGTTGCTTGATTATTTTGTTGCTTGATTGTGTTTTAGTCATTGCTTGTTTGCATATCAGCCATTGATTTTTTTTAGATCTGATGGACATGATTCATTCTTTTTTCTTACAGGGGGATTTTCTTTTTTACACGATCCCTCCTCTATATATATATATATGTATATATATATATATATGTATATATATATATATATGGGTGCGTTATAATGTGAACTATCTCTAGATATAATTAATACCAAACATCTACCATTAGATTAAAGAATTAATGATTCATAATTATTTTTTTTTTAAAAAAATCTTGCCCTTTCTAGTATTAAAAGTTGCATAAAATGACAAATTCGTAAAAATAATTTTTCCACTTACCCAGGATTTTGGGTTTTTTATTTTTTAGGATTTATTCTGTAATTAAAAAGGTTGCATTATTTAGTGAGAAATGCTGCATTTTGTAGAGGAAGAAATTTCATTATTTGGATTTTTTTTACCAGAATTGTACATGCACGATTTTTCCCTAATTTGGTGGGATTTGATTTCTAAAATACTATATTGAAAATTAAATGCGGGATTTTTTTCCCTAATTTTGTGGGATTTGATTCCTAAAATACTATAGTTCAAAATTAACTTTTATTTCCTTCTTAATTTTATGAGATTGGATGCATCTCAAAATTTAATTTCCATTTTCTTCATGATTTCAAATTTTAACCAATTTAAAAAGTTCTTAAATAAAAAATTAACATGTTTATCAATAAAAAAAATTGCATTTTATAAAATTTAGTTGCAGTATATGATATAAACATTTGTAGCAAATTAATTAAAAATGAATTTGCTAATCAATATTTTTCTTCTTGCGAATACACATGCTTATATACTGCTGTTAGAAACTGAGTTTCAGTTCACCATTTATTTTGATATTTTGGTGTGTCAAAACTGACCTTAAGTTTCTATTATGTTTCTACATGTAATCCTTGTATAAGATATATCAAGTTATAATAGAAACTAGAAACCGAAGCTAAAGATCGAGCAGAAAGAGACTTAGTCTCTAAGGAGGAATCCGAGAAGTCAAAGCTCGAGATATGGAAATCAAGTTTCAGAATTTAAAATGAAGACTCTGAGAAACTTGAAATGCTGAAGTCAAGTTAAGGAACCTGAAACTGAAATGTCCAAAAACTCAGTCTTTGGAAAATGAGTTTCACGAAAGAAGAACAGAAACTTAAAACTTAAAATTTGAGAATTTCAGTTTTCGATTTCACAGCTAAGAGGGCACGTGAAAAGTATGAAGACAAAATGAATTCGAAGTGGAGTTCAAGGTCATATTAATGATTCCTTAAAGTGTCAAGCAACAATCAGTACGAGGAAACTCAAGTTTTAGTTCCTCGGACTATAACTGAGTCTGACAAGGGCAGGAGAAAGTACACTGTCAAAAGTTAAAAGCAAATCTTAAAGCAGAGCAAAACTGACAGAGGAATGGCTATGATTGGATGACCCAATCATTTTCTCTAATGGATGAATTTCTAACTCTAATAGACAGAAATTCAAATTGTCGAGACATCTACCTATAAATAGGAGACAACCTCGATGGAAACTCAACACCTGAATCTTGCCAAAAGCTTAGCAGAAACTTTGTCAAACTGAATCGTGTCGAAATTGTAAAAGTCCTGTATAAGATAATCATATTCGAGTTGTAAGAGAGCTAGATGTAATCGCTGAAGTTTTTGGAAGAAGTCAGCAAAGTTTGAGAAAGAATACTAGAAGACTCAAGCAATGCAAGAGGAGATTGCTGAAGGAGTCAGTAAACATAAAGATTGCTAAGACAGCAAGCAAACAACGGAGTATCAAAAGGTAAGAAAACCTACAGAGATTGCTGAAAGACACTCAATGAACATATCAATATTGCTGAAGGATTGAAGCAAGCAGACTTCTGAATCTCAGCAAATGAATAACTACCCCGCAAACACCCGGTAGCAACCGATAATCCGAATAATGTTGTGACAAAGAAAGGATCTTTGATTCCTAGAATTAAAGAACCTCCTAAATCGAAGATTGAAACCATCAAAGACAAAAAGGAGAGTTCCAGACTTAACTCAAAGTTCCATTCTGACAAGTCAGCTAATTAAAGGAAGAGCCAATCAGACACGGATGAGATCTGAAGAGTCTCTGCACTTCTCAGAAAAAGAAGAACGGAGATTGGTGAGCAGACAACCAGTGTCTAACGAGTGGTTTGAATCTTTATCTATAAATAGAAAAACTTCACAAACTACAAAGTGTTCCACGAGTTCTATGCATTCTACGACCATTCAAATTGCTAAATTGAAAATCCGATCATACATCGATCGAGGCTTTGTAAATGCTTTTGAATTCATCTCGAGACCTTTTGAAGTTTGCTTCTAAGGTTATCATTGGGATTCCTTCTAACCTAGAAAGAATCTAGCAATCACCCTAATCTACATGTTGATTATTACTGGCTACTGCCGCAAGTGAAGGAAAGTTCCTGGAAGAACTATAAAACTCCTATTCCAGCGAACAAGGAGAAGGGAGATGTGTCCTTACTCTAAATGCTTGCCAAGAAGATTGACGACCAAGGTTCTTGAAGGTGCACGGTGTTCAAACTGAGGTGTTTTTCACTGCTAGATATTGAGTCGAACCTTGAAATCAATCTTAGTGAATTTCCAGTCTGTAGACTGAAGAGTGGACGTAGAACATTTGTTCAACCCACTATAATCCTTGTCTTATTTACAGATTACTTCTTTATTACTTATCGCTTATTTTGAAACACAACACATCAAGTGTTGCCATATAACTTGAAGTGAATCTAAGTAATATTCAAGCTTAAACACATTTCATAAACACTTGTTAAGTCGTGACCTTACCAAGTTAAATGCAAGAATTTGTAAAAAAATTTGTTGCAACTATAGATACTCTGTTTGGGGACCAATACGTAGTACAAGTAATATGGCGACGGACGGGCTGCCCTCCAATATATCCCAGCGGCTGAGTCGGTAGAGCTCTAGTGAGTGGTGGCAGGGGTAGTGCAAAGATGCGTGGAGGAACATGAGTAACTGGCGGATGGTCCTGCAGCTGAGTCATCCCAATGATTGCCTCCAGAGAAGGGAACGCAAGAGGATCATTAGTCGGAGGAACTCTCGCTAGTGGCGGTGGTCCCCAAGTCAGTACCTCAACTGTATCGGGCACAAGAATGTATAGATATGGCCCCGGTGGAGGGTGCCCTACGAGAACCACCTGCTATAGGATGTCTGACACGAACCCACGGAAGTATCCCATACGGGCATGGGTGTCTCCGCATTGGTAGATAAAGCGTTGTGACAACTCTCGGGCCCAGTGGACCCACTCGCCCGGTAGTAGATCAATCAGGTAATCTATAACTATATCAATCAGACAATTTATACCCTCAAAATCCCCTCATCACCATAGCAATGCATTAGCTCCCAAACTCGTAGGTATTCTGTCAGAAATATGCGGAGTGTCTGACCCGGTCAGCAAGTGTAGCTGCGAAAGTTGGTGGTCCTCATATCCTTTAGGCTATCCATATGCCACAGTAGAGCAGTCTGTCAGTATTGAATCAAGTAATGATGCATGCCACTCCTCCCCCTATCTCTCATCCCATGGCTTAGTCACGGTTGTCCCACAAGGGAGTCATTTCTTGACCTGACCTGTATGGACTCTGTATCTTGGTGGCTCTGTAATCCGCTGATACATGGTGTCGAGGGCCTCCAGATCCTCGTGCTAACATACTAACCCAAATCCCATAACCATAGAGGAAGACATGCTTTCCTCCCGACAAATACCCCACCAGTAAGAAACGATCCGCTCGCATCTCACGACTACTACTTTGTTACCTGATGCCTCCCAATGGTCAAGGTGTCACTGAAGTGATACGCAACAGTAACAGCTCTCTGCGAGCTGGGGTAGCCACATCAGTCATCTAACCAGATCCACCATACGCTAGCCCCCCTAAAGGCTATACATATACTATTTCTTTTACCGGTTTCAACGAGCTTTCAATCACTTACCAAATATACTCACAAGGCAGTTATTTTCAATCAATTGACCATATGAAATAATTTTTCATAAATCAATTTGAGAAAATCAACAAGTTGCAACATATATCCAACAATGTCAAAGTCAAGCAGTAAAATTTTAGTAGCAAAAGCCAAGAATGTCAGTATGAGCCTGACTCTAACACTAAACAAAACAACTATCGACAAGATAGGCTAACGAGAGACACACTCATGGTTAGAAGAATCAAGCAAGGTTAGCGGATATCATGTTCCACGCTAACAAATAACATCAATGCAGAGCATTTAAAAGTTTTGAATCATCATTGTCATTATAACATTTTAGTGAACACAACCGTTCAAAAAAGTTTATAATGATCATTAAAATTATGCTTAACATTTGGAAATCATTTTCAATCATAATCATAGAGTGTACAAGGCCACTCAAATAGTTGGATGCAACTTTTAAATTCTTACCTTGCGGGTTGCGCAGGATAGAATGCGGTGTAAAGCATGGCAAGATTATTATTTCACGATAGACTTATTAAACTGAGGAACTCTTAGCTATAAGGCTGAATTAAAAAGAAAGGAAGCTAGTCTGGCGCTCTGATACAACTTCTATAACGCCCCCTGTTCGCCTTCCCAAACTTAGGGGCGCACTATAGTGGGTTGAGTGGATTAAACAGCGGAAGATTCAGACAAACAAATAGAAACAACGATTCATAGCAAATAAGTACAACAATCATGATTAAATCAACAGTGTTTGTAACGGGGCATACAACCTTGCATACAATTGAGTACGAATAACAACAATAAACAAGGGAATTAGTTTCTCAGAAAATTATTACAACCAGGGAAGGAAATAGATTTAGAGTTTCATGCAGCAGTGAGTTACGCAGTGGAGATATGCATATGAAGATGCATATCTCAGGATCAATATTTCTTATTATGATAATTGTGCCCTCTACACCGTTGCATCCACATCACTGCTGTTAACTTGCATATTTTAGAAATAATGTACAAGGGCTGAGTACAACGTACCCCATGAGGACATGTTCCTAAAACAAATGATACTTGAATAGATATGAATGTTATGCCACATACGAATAACCACGGGGTTTTAGAAATCATTTGGCCGTGTTTTATTCAAAACATTTTTATAATGTACAGTTTTTCTCACAAATGAAAGCAAATCTATTTTACCGCCGTGTGACTGGAAGTTGGCCTACTTCCAAGTCACGATGTACAGTTGGGAATGGTGAACCATTCGACCAACTGCCATCAGATAAAACACTGGTCTCAGAACTCACCACATTGAGACCCCAATCAATTTAAGACACGGCAATTGTCTCTCCTTATTTCTCTGAAGGTATCAATTCTCCATTGAGTGACGAAGTCTGAGCCTGGCACTAGACAATGGAGGATTAATGCCCTCAGGGTTTAAGAGTCTTGGCTCAGGATTCCATAAAAATCCTTGTTCTATTCTCATTAAACCAAATCATTTTGGTGAAGTACGGTTTACTAGAGGAACAAAAAATGAAATCAAAACATTTTGGCATAGACAGCCAGTTTTAAACAATTCAAGAAAAAAACAAAATTATTTCAAAAAGTTTCAAAAGAAATAAAAAAGGGTTATCGAAGGTGTTATTTTTTTTAAAAAAATAATAATAAACGTTTGCACACTTTTCAGAAGAGAGGGCTTACAACCCAAAATCAAGTGAAAATAGTAAGTAGGTTCGTGATTGAAAAGCTCTTCGGTCACCCTGTGTTTCCTTCAATTGACAACACAAGTGAATAAAGCACATTAGGTGGATTGTCTATTATTGATAAATCAGCGCCTCACCAGATGTTATCACATAATTTATGTTCTAAGATGGACTGACTCTACGACATAATAAACATGATTTCAGCTATCCAACATGTACCATCTGAATATCGAATGTGCATGAGACTCGACCAACATTCCTCGTTTCAGTCAAATATCCCACAACCAGAAAATAATCCATTTTGAGGTTTAAATATGAAATCAACGATTCAACATGTACCTACATTTTCATGATTTAACATAATTAATTCCTAGCATCCATTTCATTTTTAATCGCATGGCAATGTGCATAACAAGCTTCAAAATCAATATATTTATACATGCATAAAAAATAACTCGAATCGGATCGAAAATGGGCAAAGAAAAAACAAAAACAAGGCGCACCAGCTCTGCGTTGACCGACGCCTGTTGGTGTCGACCACTGTCGTCCGATGCAGGTACGTCGATTGACTGCTGATGGCATCAATCAACGTCAAATGCCAGAAGCTGCTGCGCGAACTCGCACAATGATAGACGGCAACCACGACCATTTTCACCCAAACTGTCCCTCCCTGACTCATCCCCGACCTCTAGATATCACAAAGAACACGATGGGATGCAACAACATCGATCTAAATTAATGGAAACATGAAGACAAGCAGGAAAACCATACCTGCGTGTGGTTTTGCTGCGACTTTTCCGACAAACAACGAGCGATGGTGATGATAGAAGACCACCAATAGATGCCTATAAACATGAGAAACAAGAATATATATGTTACTAACGGGTTTATTGTTGCTTAAATGAAGTTACCAACAGAAGTTACAACATCGGAAAACTTACTAACACCGTCTATAAACCGCATTATATATCTCTCAATTCTCTACAAAATCAACGAATTCTGGATTTTACAGAAATCTTGAAGCAAAATCTCGGTTTGGTCTTTAGAAATCATGGCCTGATTTATGCTCATTTGATCGGAAAAGTCAATAGAAAACAGCAACAGGAAGCTGTGCTTTGGAGAAGGGAATGAAATTTGAGATGCTTCCTCTTATTTCTTTCCTTTTCTTTGATCTTGAGTCGTGCGCCACACCTCACAGCTGTCATTAATGATTGAGAGGCGAGTGGGAATATGGATAAGATGACACTTGGCGCGATTTTATACGTCGCAGTTCCTAATTCGTTATTTAACGTAATAACTTCATTAATCAATCTTCGTTGATTATTAATTTGACATGCATTGTCCAAATTAGAAAATGGACATCAAATGGAAATGCTCGAAATCACGTTCTACCAAGGGTTTAATTCCACAATTTTTGGAATTTCTCCATTTTTGCCCCAAACTTAACAGTTCGAAAAATCATAAAATATTCCACAATTTCGGAATCCCATTCTGATTATTCCTAAAATTTTCATAAATCAAACTTAAATATACCCTAGCTCGGTGAAAGAAACGGAGCTCTGGGGTGCAAGTTGTTGATTTTAACTTACCCAAAATACGCTAGAAATCTCGATTCATCGTGCACGGGTTTTTGACATAAAATTCATTTGCATGGCTGCTTAGGGTTTCTAAAAAAATACTCATAGGCATTCTTTTACATGAAGCGGACATGCATGTGATAACGGGTGTTGAAAACTGAGTAACGTGCAATTAAAGGGCTAAAATGAAATAATCCTTTTATTTAATAGTGCACCGAAATTGGGATGGATTTAAATTGATCATGTGCGTTGATTTTTATTTATAATGATCTAGATCTATTCTTAATTAACAGCTGAGAAAATTTTAACATATAATCTTTCTATCCATATATATATATATATATACAAACTAAGAGAGAGACAGATTAAGTATTCAAATCCACTTTAGCCCAAATAGCAAGGGCCCAATAGAGCTGAACTCGAAAACTTACGGGCATAATTGATCAACCTGATTAATTAATCAGTATTTTTTTATCATAATAGTATTACTAAAACATACTTCAAGTATTTTGGATCATATTCCTTAAAAAGAATATTTAGGATCATCTTCTTAAATTATATTTAAGGTTATATAGTTGAATTTAGTTCAAATAATTTTTAAGAAAAAATGAAATTCCGTAACGTCATTTAATCATGAAGTTAAAATATTGATAAAATAGTATTCCCTCCGTCCCGTGTCAATTGTCCCCTTTCTTTTTTGCATGAGAATTAAGGGTCGTGAGAGTAGAATGAGTTAGTGAAATTAATATTTTATTGTTAAGCGTGAAAAATTTGTCATTTTTAGAAAGGGGACAATTTAGTTCGGACGCCCGATTTGATAAGAAAAGTTATTCTGTTGGGACGGAGAGAGTATATTTTTAATATTTAAATTGATGAATTATGAAGTTTGATATGTATTTCTTTTATATAAGAGAGTAAGTATTTTATGACTTTTACATAATTTAGAAGATTAAAAGAAAGAGTAAAATATTAATGGCCAAAGTCTTTTTTTTTTTTTAAATGAAAAACTAAAATTAATTTGTATATTGTTTTAATTCGAAAGACTAGTCCGAATTGATCCAGACTGAATAGCTCGCAAATTGATAGGGTTAACCCGATTAACATTTCTTATAGTACGCATAAAGTATATTGTATGTTTTTATTTTATATATGCTTAAAAGAAATATTTTGCCTTTTTCATAATTCGTATTTTGTAGCAACTGGTATTGTGATCAATTAATAACTTATATTAATTAACATTTGGTACAAATATACTTTTAGCATCCAATCTAATATATACATATAAAAATATATATAAAAAAATAATTATGAAAAAGGCAA
>JAPKLW010001028.1:135021-158329 GCA_026898455.1 Plectranthus barbatus | reverse complement strand
TATATATATATATATATATATATATATATATATATATATATATATATGTTTTTTAAGGAAAATAATTTCTTTACGCATAATATGTACATTAAAACACTCTACCTATGACCAAGAGGTCATGGGTTCGAGCTTTTATAAGAACATATGTAAGGTGTGTGTTTAAATTAATGTTAAAATAAAACAACAAAATATATATTAAGTATAATACATATAACAAAAGTATAAGATTACAAACTTATTTTAATTGGGATTATTGATTGTATTAAACAAAAACTACTACATACAAAATATATAAGCAAATATATGGAATCTTACATTATCAATAATACAACAATTATATTTGATACTTACATATATATCAATATGCAACAATTGTAGTTTCTGGAATCCTATATATAATAATAAACTTTGTAAAATTGTTTTAGTTTTGAATTCTTTATCTTTTCCCTAAATAATAACACGCACTAACGAATTATCGAAATTAATAGATATCATTAAATCTTAAATTTTTAAATTTATATCCACAAAATTGGATGAAATCAAATGAGACATGAATAAATAAATTTTAATATTACAAGAATTAAATAATTTTTGATTCATATCTATTACTATTTCAATGGTTTGGGAAAATATTACTATTATATTTATCTTTATTCTAAATGAAAAAGATAAATATTTTGGGGGACCGTGGAGTCGGCCTATCCCCACAGCCCCATATACATCCACTCCTGCATGCATATAGTTAAGGTATTGCTTCATTCCTATTAAATAGGAATTTAGTTTTACATATATAATTCACAATGTTTTTTTCACGAGTACGCCAACATATACAAAAATATTTAGACAACTTCATTTTTAGTAAAAGTAAACTTTCATTAAAAAAAAAAAAAGAATAATCTGACTAACAACATACAATCACCGCTACTCTTCTCCGGTATGATTTATCTTCATAATAAAAACAATACCTTGTCTCGAGTAAAGAGCTTATGGATTCAATCTTTCCCGAAGACATCTGGAGTTTAAGTAAATGTATTACAATTAAAAAGAATATACCATGAATCCTGAAAGACTTGGCTGACCTAGAACGATAACAGGAATGGTAAAATGGCCTCGGGCTTTCAAGGAGCCTTATTTTAACGGCAGCTAAACTTTCAACGCGGTGGCAGCCCCCGGAGTATTAGCAGCGGTGTGTTTAACCTAATCTTGTTAATAACCCTAGGCTAGGATGCCTTTCCTAGTTAACTAAAATAAGTTTCGTGTATAAAATGACATCATCATATTTTAACGATATTTTGCCTTAAAGAAGGCGCAACTACTCTATATTAATTTAACACCTGAGAAGATGAGGTTTTTATAATTGACAGAATTGCTGAGAGAGAGCACTTGATCGTTTCGGATAGCTGCTACTGATAATTCTTCTTCCTTTTCTTCTTCTTTGTCGAGGTCGTCGTGGTCGTCTTCATCATCAACTTCTGTTTTTGTTTTCTAATGGAGGCTACGTGTGGAGAATATTTGCTAAATTCTTCAGATGTGGAGAAAAGGATGATCATGGATATAGTTATATAGTGATGATTCCATATAATCTTTGTGGGATACGTATTTATGAGTGTGTCGTGTTTGGTAGTTTCTGTCTGAAATAGTCAAATTATAATTTATTACATTTGTCCTATAGGATGAATTCTTGTGTTCCATAATGATATTTTTAGTTAATATTCTATTATCTCGATTACTAATTTTTTATAATTAATATTACGAAAAAAAAATTAAATGTAATATCAAATTCTTAAATTGATTTTTAAGAAAAAAAATTATAAAAACACAAATTATACTTAGGAATTAATCAAATTTAGTTAAAAATAAAAATTAATTACTATGAAATATTTTATATCCTAATTGGGTGGGTTCAACTCCACCGTTGAACTAATAAAATCGATCTAAATTATAAGAAAAAAGATAGTAAATAAAATTAATAATTATAATAGTAAAATAAGAGTGGAACTAAAAGTAGAACAAAACATATTATTTGTGTAAAATTTTGAAAGTATTATTATGATTTTTTTTTTTTAGTGAAAATACATTTATTTAAATCACATATTAATTGTTTTTAGGTAAGCTTGAATTTAAGACCTCTTAGTTTAGTAAGATGCTTTCAACATTATATCCAAAGTCACAAGTATATGAGTATTATTATTATTATTACATCTTGTATACTTACTCAGACATACTTTCTATTTTTGCCCTAACACAATTTAAAATATAAAGACTTGCATATTTTCTCTATTGTACGCATGAGTTCGAGTTCGTGATATTTAAACGTGGAAGTCAAATGTATTGTTGTATTTTTGGATCGAGTAGCCGAATTAGTTATTGTTGTATTTTTAAAAAAAATGTATAAGCTTATATCACATATATATTTTCTCTTTTTTCTTAAATTAATGCGCTGAAAATTGAACTTAAACTATTATTTTGAAAAATATCCATTATTCGAGTGTCTCCATTAAATTCGAACATAATGAATGTTTTTGAATACGTAGAATTGTGATTTCATCTATTCAAATAGAGGGGTAGATGATTAATTTTAGTGGGCTAGCCAACGGTTTATTTGGCCTAAATTTGTACTATACAATTACGCATATTAATTTAAAGTGTTTATATTTGTACAATTTCTACATATTAACTGTGAAGTGCAGAAAAATTCAACTTTGGAGTTCTTAAATATATTTCATAGATAAAGACAAATCTAAATTTCTTTTCCATTAAAACAAAGTAATTTGACTCAAATCTTATCAAGAATGCAAAAGCAAAGAAAGTATTTGATATACTACTGTTGGGGCCAGGCCCACGAGGCCCAGGCCTGATAAGTGTACCAGCACAAATGGCGGCTAGACCAGAACAACAGGCCCCCCTGGAATGGTTAAAGACCTGAAAATGCCTAACTATGGAGGTCGCCAGTGACCCTTTAAACTCCTCGGTGGCGAGCACTCGGAAGGGTCAATATCGAGGAGGCTAACGAAGCAACCCTAGAAGCCCGGCAGCGCACGACCGTTAGAAGCCATAACCGATCCCGAGAAACTCGAAGCCATCCCTGATTTTTCGGCGAACGCGAACCGTCAAGATCTAGGGTTAGGGTAAAACATCCCCTCCCCTCATATTGTCAATAAATAGAGGAGGAGGGGCCAATTTTTTGTATCTTTTTATCTATCTGAAAACTACGTTGTTACACTGCAAAATTCCTGACAGACACAATTCGAATACAAGAATTGATTCCCGTTGTCTTACTTATTTCATTTTATTCATTCATTTCATTCGAATAACTGCTTTTCTTGTTGTTTATTAGAACCAACCAATCATTGAGGAACCCTCCACAGGCGAGAAGCAGGCCAACCCCCAAAGGAACCTTGCACATGAACTAGAGGATGTGATCGATATCGACCCGCCTGCCGGGAGAGGCCTTGGCCGCGATGCCTCGGGAGCGACGACTACACAGCCGACTGAACTTTACCCTACTGAACAACGAAGAACACTCGACCTGAGGAGTGAGTACAGGAAGCGGCTCGAAGCTCAAATGGTAAATTTTGAAAGATTGATCACCAGGATTGCGGGTGCAATACTCCCGGACGTTATGATACCTCGTGACAGCTATACCAACTCACACTTCACACCCGACATCACCAACACGGACGTCCCGGCAAAATTCACACCGCCATCTTTCCCATTGTACGATGGCACAACCGACCCTGAGGATAACATAGCCCTCTACAAGCAGAAGATGCTGACCATATCCATTCCTGTTGATCTCCGCGAAGCTTGCATGTGCAAAAGCTTTGGGTCTAGTCTCACCGGCCCCGCACTACAATGGATCGTCAACCTCTCGAGGGGCTCTTTCTCCACCTTCTCAGAGCTACACATGGCCTTCCGGAAGCAATACTCAAATTGCACACGTGTAGCCAAGCACCCAGATGCGCTCAATAGTTTACACATCAAGAAGGGGGAGTCACTAAGATCGTACGTCGGTCGGTTCAATCAGGAGCTCGCCTCAATGCCGAACTGTCCTCCTTTAACCGGGGTCTTTGCTTTCAAGAACGGCCTGGATGTGACTTCAAAGCTCTACCGCGATCTAACCAGCCATCCCTGCTATGACATGGACTCGGTACTCGCCCAGGCTTGGGCCGAAATTAACTAGGAAGAAGATGAACCAAACCGAATCGCACGCATGAACGAACAAATGTCATATGAGTTGGCCGACACACACAATAGAGATCGGTATCGAACCGAGTCTTCTAACTCGAGGTACGTGGATTGGAGGGATTATCAGAACGATCATTGGTTGAGACGCGACCATCCCTATAGCCGAACATCAAGGGTCGGCGAGGTGTTTTGGGTGCCTTAGAATCTCTGCATTGATCAGAATTACCTAGTCAACAACGTGTTCAAGAGCCTCGACAACATAGTGAAGTGGCTGGGGAAGATGAGGTCAGATCCTAAGACGCGAGACACGAAGAAATTCTGCGGCTTCCACAACGACCATGGGCACAAAACCGAGGAATGTCAAGCCCTACGCCTAGAAGTTTTAGAGCTATTGAAAAACGGCTTCCTCACGGAATACCTGATGAACAAAGGTAAACCCACTTGACCGAGGGGGAGGCAGACTAACCCCACAGGGAACGGGAAGCCGCCGAACAAGCCTCCACAGCCCGAGCGAACAATCCACATTATCGAAGGAGGATCAGATGTCAGCAGGAAATCACGATCCGCCGCTAAGATAGCGTGAAGGGCCCTACACCAAGGAACCCCCGCCGCGACCTTCAAGCCAGGCATGAAACAATCGAGTTCTTGTGCGACGACACGCCTGATCTTGTCCACACTCACCACGACACGCTAGTAAGCTCGCTCCTCATCTCGAACTGCCAGGTGAAGAGATTGTTGGTCGACAATGGAAGTTCGGCGAACATCATGTTTCTCTGTACCTTGAAAGAGATGTAAATTTTTATGAGCAAGCTGGAGCCTGTCACGATGACCCTCTACGACTTCAACGGTGACCAGCAACAAACCGTGGGAGAAATCACTCTGCCACTATATTGCGGTGGACTGAACCTGGACCTGAAATTTCAAGTGGTAGACACCATCTCCACACACAATGCAATCTTAGGGCGGCCGTGGATTCACGAAGGCACTCCCATCATCCTACCACCAGGTTCTGAAGTTCCCAACGCCTTGGGGAGTTCAGACCATTTGAGGAGAGCAAAATGCCTCAAGGGACTGCTACTACGCGAGCTTCAGAGTTGTCTGTGCACAACAAAACGACGTGCAGCCGACCCCTTCTAGTCAGCCCGAAGCCAAAGAGCTAGAAGAGATCGCGATCGACGACACCGACCCAACAAGGACAACCTTTGTCGGGGCAGAACTCTTACCTAATGATCGAGCGGCACTCACGGACTTCCTTCGCAAAAAAGTCCACGTATTCGCTAGGTCACACCGCGATATGACGGGGATCAACCCGACTATTATTACCCACCACCTACAAGTGGATCCAAACTGCATACCCGTTCAAGAAAGGAGGCGGAAATTCTTCGTAGAGAAGAACCAGACAATAAACGATGAAGTGCAAAAACTCATTGACATTGGGTCCATCCGAGAAGTTCACTACCTGATGTGGCTCTCCAAAACCCCAATCCTCCGCCACACATCGATGCAATTGTCAACGCAACTGCTGGACACGAGTTGCTCAGCTTCATGGATGCTTTTACCAGATACAACCAGATACAAATGCATCCTGATGACCAGGAAAAGACTACCATCATTATCAGCCAGGGCATTTACTGCTACAAAGTAATGTTGTTCGGATTAAAAAATGCCGGCTCAACGTACCAAAGCTTGGTGAACTCCATGTTCAGAGAAAAGATCGGTAAAACGATTGAGGTCTACATTAACGACATGCTTGTCAAATCTTTAAGTTCTTCGGACCACATGGCCTACCTCGAAGACGCCTTCCAGACTCTGGAGTGGTACAACATGAAGCTAAACCCGGCCAAATGTTCCTTTGGGGTATCCTCTGGCAAATTCTTGGGGCACATAGTGACTCAAAAGGGAACTGAAGCAGACTTTGAAAGGGAAAGCTCTTTGAATGGACCGAAGAAAGCGCTTAGGCCCTCGAAGAATTGAAAGCGTATCTCGCCAGTCCACCTCTATTATCCTAGCCCATTGATGGTGAGGTGCTCCTGCTATACTTATTAGTGTCCGACCATGCCATCGGGGTGGTCCTAATACGGGAGATCGATGGTAAACAACACCCGGTCCATTACGCTAGCAAGTCCTTGCTGGACGCCAAACTAGGTACACTGCATTAGAAAAGCTCGAACACGCCCTCTTAAACACTGCTCGCAATCTATGCCTATACTTTGAGGAGTATCCCGTTAAAGTAATCACCGTATACCTAATTTGTGCCATACTCTCAAAGCTCGACCTTTCTGGTCGACTACTCAAGTGGGCCATGGAAGTCGGAGGATATGGAATCCAATATGAGCTACAGACTGCCATCAAGTTGCAAGTACTGGCTGACTTTATCGCAGATTTTTCCACCTACCTTCCACTCAAAGCAGGAAATGAAATCACCAGCATGACCCGGGCTAACACCGATGCGAGTTTCTGGTCCTTGAGGATTTATGGTGCCAACAACATACATGGCAATGGGGCTGGAGTAGTATTGACCGACCCACAAGGGGAAAGCTATGAGTGAGCCATCTGCCTCAACTTACCCACCACAAATAACGAAGCCGAGTACGAAGCTCTCATTCAAGGAATGGGGCTGGCCCTAGAACTCGGGGCTCACAGAGTACGTGCAAAAAGCGGCTCACAACTGGTCGTCAACTAGTTAGATGGAAGGTATGCCGTAAAAGAAGATCGGCTGAAGTTGTACTATGAGAAAGTCCAAGAACTCAAAACCAAGATGGACGAGTGGGACCTTCAACATATTCCACGCGAAACGAACGCTCGTGCCGATGACGTAGCTAGTTTAGCCACCACCGGCCCTGCTCCGAGTAACCGCCTGATCCCTAAAATGTGGCTGCCATCACCCTCCGTTTCCACACAAGATTACATTGCACCTGTCAACAAATAAAGAACTGATTGGAGAAACCCCTTGATCCAACTCCTAGCATATGGACACGTCCCGTGCAAAAGAAATGAAGCCATCAAGATGGAAAGAATGGCCACTAGGTTCTCCCTGATCAAAAACAAGTTGTATCGACGGTCGTTCGGGCCCCCCCTCCTCCGATGCATCGCCTCCCCCGATATTGAGTTGGTATTATCAGAAATACATGAAGGTGAATACGGAAATCATGCTAGGGCTCGTTTCCTATACCATAAAGTAATCACGGTCGGATTCTTTTAGCTGACGATCAAAAGAGACGCCACTGATCATGTCCGGTGTTATGACAGCTGCCAGCATTTCGAAGCATCGACTCACCTAAGTGCAAAACCTCTTCATGCATCAGTCACTCCATGGCCTTTCATGGTGTGGGGGATGGACCTTGTAGGCCCTTTCCCGAAGGGGGCGGGACAGAAAGACCACATACTTATGGTGACATATTATTTTACCAAATCGGTTGAAGGAGAAGCCCTAGGAAAACCTCGGGATCTGGAAGTCATCAAATTTCTTTGGAAGCACGTATTATGTCATTTTGGAATACCTTAGGAAATACGCATAGATAATGGGTGGCAATTCGCCAGCGATAGAATGCAAACTTTCTGCAACACCAGTACCTACCTGCGCTAAACCCTGAAATAAAAAGGGGCTATTGTTAAGGCCAGGCCCACGAGGCCCAGGCCCGATAAGCGTACAGGCCCAAATGGAGGCTAGACCAGAATATTAGGCCCGCCTGGAATGGTTAAAGACCTAAAAACGCCAAACTATGGAGGTCGCCAGCGACCCTGTAAACTCCTCGGTGGAGAGCACTCGGAAGGGTCGGTATCGAGGAGGCTAATGAAGCAACCCTTGAAGCCTGGCGGCGTGCGACCGTTAGAAGCCCTAACCAACCCCGAGAAACTCGGAGTTGTCCCTAATTTTTCGGCAAACGCGAATCGTCCAGATCTAGGGTTAGGGTAAAACATCCCCTCCCCTCATATTGTCTATAAATAGAGGAGGAGGGTCCAATTTTTGTATCTTTTTATCTATCTGAAATCTACGTCGTTACTCTACAAAATTCTTGACAGACACAATTTGAATACAAGAATCGATTCCCATTGTCTCACTTATTTCGTTTTATTCATTCATTTCATTCGAATAACTGCTTTTCTTGTTGTTTATTTGTCATTATTTAGTAAAATCCCAAGAGCTCCATTTTCTAAAATTCGAACCTCAACAACTACCATGGTACATGAGTTATACGTGGGACTGTTTTTTGTTATTGTGATAACTACCTAGTTCTTATATAATGAATTGGAACGTTCCTATTTTATAATGAACGGTTCAGATATGAAATTAGGAGTTAAAAACTTGCATTAATATGAATTAACTAGCTTCTAAACTTGTATTAATAGGATTTTATGTAATTTGAGCACTTCAACTGACACAATTAATTTTGAAATTCTTTATCTCTCATCTCCAATATTTTCATAGAACTTTAAATAATCAACGTCTAGCATATTCAGATTTTAATACAAAATCTCAAGAGTTCGATTCCAGAATTATTCTTCAAGGATTCTAGACAAATCAAAGCACCAAATATATATATACACATAAATATATACCTCCATAAGTTCCTATTTTGAACCATGTATAATCCATAAAGATCTAAGAATATTTATTTTTCTTTATCCACTACATAAACCAACAACTTAATATTTTTTGCATCCCATTAGTGATCAGATCCAACCTAATATTCTAATTAAAATATTAATTTATGTTTCACTTTCAATATAATATAAATAATTTATAACAATTTAATTAATGCAAAACATTATACACTAAGACTTTATAATTTATTTAACAAATAAAAATTATAACAATTTAATACAAACATAATATACATTACAAATGTAAAAATGGATTTTCTATAGTGTATAAAATTATATTAATAATAAGTTATATTTGTAGAGATTTTTTTTATTAAGTTTGATATACATATATAAATAAAAAATGACAACCCAATGCTGCCACAGATGCAAGTTTTAATATTTTTTCAGAGTTTGGTAGTGTTTTGCTGGCCAAACTCGTTCACCACAAATCCTCAAATTTTTATATATATTTTTTTAATTGCTAGTCGTTTTTCACCGCCCAGGTTTGCTAGGCTACTAATTAGTGATATCTTAAAGTAAATATATACTCCTTCCATCTCATTTTATAAGCTTATTTTTTTAATTTGTTTCATAACTAAATATGAAAAATTAATTCACACCCAAAAAAAATTGTTAATATCCCTTATCTCTATATCCAGAATAAAGAAGAACCACCTTTTACTTCTGTTGGCCTAGTCTTCCCCACTCTCACTTCTCTAGCCTAGAGTAGCTGCGGCTTCTTTCTTTCTTTTCTTTTTCATCATCACTTTCTATAACAATAGATCATGTACTACAAGAAAAAAGTGAAACAACAACGGTTAAAACTGTTGTCGTATGGTATTTTAAAGTGTTGTCGTAAGTGGTGTTGTTGTAAGTTGGTACTGAAAGCAACGGTTTTGAAATCGTTGTCGTTTCTCAGAAAGACGTGTATAAAACTGTTGTCTTTCTACAACATGAAAAAATTAAAATGGAGAAGTGGGTTAACGATCCCAATACCTCTCGAATGTTACGCAAGCACTCCACCATCTAAACTACATACACGAATTATATAATTTCTATATAATTTATAATTATAATTATTAATCTATCTTTAATCTAAATCAAATAAATTAGCACATTTGTTTTATCATTTCATATTTTATAATTAGTCTAGAAATCGAGGGATTTTTAAATACTTCATGTATTTTTTTGAATAATCATGTAAACATATTTAATTTCCCTGAGTTATTAATTTAAAATTCACATACTCACATGTTTCGAAGGTATTTCAAACCGATGATCTTTTGGTTATCGGCAAGATGATTTTAACATGCACTATTATTATTGTAGTAGCTAGAAATATGGACAAAATATTATACTCTCTAATGGTGTTCTATTTTATATTTAATTATCTTGTATCCTAAATTTAGTTATTATTTTTACAAAAATAAAATTTAGTATAATATAATATAGGGAAAACTATTAAATACAACAAATGTAACGTTTAATTCTTAAAAATATTACAAAGTATTTTATCAATTAAATAAGAATCACTAAAATTTTAAAAAAAATTAGAATAACAACACACAAATGCTAATGTTGTCTTTTCGATAATAGACAACACATAAACAACAACACTAGTGTAAAACTGTTGTCTTCTAGCATATTTTTTAGCAACTGTTGTCTTTTCGATAATAGAAAACACGTAAAAAACAACACTTGTGTAAAATCGTTGTCTTTAAGCATATTTTTTAGCAATTGTTGTCTTTTCGATAAGAGACAACACGTAAACAACAACACTTGTGTAAAACCGTTGTCTTTTAGCATATTTTTTAGCAAATGTTGTCTTTTCGATAATAGACAACACGTAAACAACAACACTAGTGTAGAACCGTTGTCTTTTAGCGTATTATTTTACTAAAAGACAACACTTTTATTTACAACACTTTTTTAGTCTACGACAACACTTTTCAAGAAAAAGTGTTGTCTTTTTAGTGTTGTTCAATACTTTTCTTGTAGTGATATGAGTTCAAGTTTTCATGACATATATAGTGTGTGTTTAATTAATGTTAAAAATAAATGCTAAATAACGGCGAAAATTTTGTCAATAAAGCGGTGGAATTGCAACATACTCCCTCCGTCCCATTAGATTAGTCCAGTTTGGTTTCGGCACATAAATTAATGTTTGTGAGTGTAGTTGAATTAATATTTTATTGATGTGAGGAGGTCTTTTTCCATTTTAGAAAAGTGGACTAATCTGGTGGGACAGACGAGAATGGAAATATGGACTAATCTGGCGGGACGGAGGGAGTAGTTAATCTATATTAGTCGCTAAAAAATAGTGACAGAATTCAATCTACGAAAAAATCCGTCATTAAAGAATTAATTAAAATAAAATTTAACAATGGAAAATTCGTGGCTAAAAAATCAAAATTAATTAAATAAATTTAGAAAGGAGGGAGACCACCAGACTTCAATCACACGTTGATTTAGTACCAATGCCTGCATGAATAGTAAAAGCTCACAGTTATGCGCTTGGCAGGAGTCCAACTTGTGTTTATCCGCTCTAGAAGGGTTTGCTTGGCCTTTTCTAACTCTTTTCATACACATTACTTTTAATATCTATTAATTATTCATAAATTAAATAAACTTATGCTTTTTTTATAATTCATTATCATGTGCATAATTAATTATTATATTATTTAAACCAAAATAAACCTAAATATATATTTGAATATATCCATTATTGTGTATATAAAAATAATTAATATTTGTTATATATAAATCCATCATTTTGTATAGAACAATATGTCAATATCATATCTAATTTCATCTTGATATATTTAAACATATGTATTTTATTGTTGTTGATCCCAAATCAGGGTTAGACAAAATGCACAACGGAAGTTTTGCAGGTTTATACCTTTCAAACTGGTGATTCTGGCGTCAGCTCAGGTTCAGAAAGTTGATTGCATAGCGAGCGATATATGACTTAGTTAAAATTCAGTATTATACTCACTCCAATATTTGAAGTGTTGGGTTTCGAAGATTCAATGTTTAACTTTTGTTGGTGTTAAAGTCGAAACTATGTTTAACACCACAGTGTTAGACTGTGCTGCTGATTTAATCTTATCATTCCTTATTTTTTTGTATTTATTTATTTTCTTGAATTCAGTTCATTATAAGATAGATATGTATTTTATAAAGATTTGGGAACGAATAGATTTGATTTATAGATATATTTGAATAGATCTACTTCCTAATCTTTAGAGATAGATCCATATCTTTCACAAATTTCGCATATCTTCACCTATCTTTCTCTAGTGTTTGCCGTTGAGATATATATGCAAAGATTCATATCTAGCACGAGGCTACACACATCTAAACCTATAAAAAGGGTGCTAGGGTGCGAAGAGAAACTGGATGACTTAGAGTATTTATCAAGATATTATTCAAGCAAGGCGTTCCAGCTTTCAATCATTGTTCTTGTGCTTTCAACTCACGAAGATATTCAATACAAAGAAGGATCCTACTTCCGGAGAGTGAATCCAACGATAGAGAAGTTTTTAGGGTTGAATCTTATGTTCGTAAGTACGCTTTTCATAGTAAATTCAAAGTTCTTCGAGGGAGTGAACTGAGAAGGGTTTTGGATATTTATTATTTTGATTTTACTATGTAAACTTCTTTATCATAGTGAAATTTGTTTTTGGTCGTAAGCCTCTTGCAAGTTTAGATACTCTAGACTCGTGAAAAATAATTCTTTGTGTCTGCGTTAATTTCAGTTGCATGTTAAACTTTGAATGTGTTAAACTTAGTCTAACTCTAACATTCTGTTTAACATTACTCTATTAGTCAAGCATATTGAATTCTACAGTGTTGAACTCTTCAACACCTAGATGTTAATAGTAAACTCGGGAACTAAATTCTTTTAATTGGCATCAAGATCCTAATTCTTGACGGGCTAAGTTGTTTGTTCCTTAGAGCAGTTTACTATTATGGATTTCTCAAGCCCTTCTCGTCGTCCACCCATTCTAGAGAGTGATGGGAATAACTACTCTCTATGGAAGTCTCGAATGAGGATGTACATCAAGTCTATTGATGAACAAGCATGGGTTGTTGTTTTGGATGGTTAGACACCTCCAAAAATTACTGTTGAAGATCCAAAGGATGCTAACAAAATCATTAACAAATTTAAACCTGAAGCACAATGGAGTGTTGATGAAAGACAAATCTCTAACTTTAACTCTAAGGCGTTGAATGCTATTTTTGTTTCTGTTGATGTTGCATGTTTCAGGTTAATATCTAGTTGTTCGGAAGCTCGAGTTGCATGGTTGAAACTCTAAGGAAAATGTGAAGGAACCGCTACTGTTAAAAAGACCAAAATGAGATTTCTCACCACAAAATTTGAGAATTTCAGGATGTTGGAAGAAGAAACTATTTCCTCTTACTATGAGAAGATGGCATCCATGGCGAATGAAGCTCATGCTCTAGGTGAACCCATTAGCAATGAGAGACAAGTTAGCAAGATATTAAGGCCGCTACCAGAAATGTTCAACATCAAGGTGTCAGGGATTGAAGAAGCAAGAGATGTTGCAACCTTGGAAATTACTGAACTGGTAAGTATTCTAACTACTTTTGAGCTAAATTTAATGGAACATAAACGAGAATACAAGACCAAAGGCGTAGCCCTACATGCTGGAAAATATAAATCTAAAGCATCACCAAGTACAACAAAGTCAAACATTCTGGAAGAGGAATCAGATGAGGATCTACTTAATGAAGATAAGCCAAATCTTGTTTTACTAACCAAAAAGTTTAATAAGCTTGTTTGGTCTCTTAAGAAAGATGGTAGGAGTTCTGTATCATCATCACGCTCAAACTTCTCAAACAGCTCTTCAAGTTCCACAAGGAGAGGAAGTGAATATACATCAAGGAAAGGTAAAATTCTCTCACAGAAATGTCTAACATCGACACCATAGAGTGTCATAGTTGTTCAGGTGTCGGACATTATGCCAACGAGTGTCCAACAGTACTCAGACAAAGAAAGCAGACTTTGGAAGAATGATAAACTGGATCAAGCAAGGTTCCATGTGAAGATTGAAGAATATGTTTAAACTGAAAAACATATGGACACTGATGTAGAGATTCAAGAAGTTCGAAATTCTGAAGATGGAGAAGAAGAAGGAGGAAGCGACACTGTGTCAAACTCTAACACCCTTCGAATAGAGAACTCTACAAACCAGTACACTAAAACTGATGTTAAACATTCTGTTGTTGAACATTCTTCTAATGACAGGAATTAGGAATGTCAGACTTACCATACCACACCTAAAGAGATGGACAAGATAAATCACTACTTCAACATAGTTGATAAATGGTGTGAAGATCAAAATGATGAGATCTCAAAGCTGAAAGAAGAGAATTTATCCCTAACGCGACAAATCTCTCAACTTGAGGCACTACTAACTCGTAGGGATCAAGAAGTAAGTGTGTGAAAGAGTAAGGTATGTAATGCTGACTCTGTGTTTGAAAAAAATCAACAAAGGTAAAATCACACTTGATGAAATATGGTCTATTAAACCTTCTGATGGTAGTGGATTGGGTTATGAAAAGTTAAATTCTACTTATCTTAATATGTTAGAGTCGGAGAAGAACATTATAAAATTTTTCAGAGCAATGTCTAACATCACTGAGCAACATGTCAAAGATAAATCTAAGGTGTTCGTGTGTCATTACTGCAATAGATTTGGACATATAAAACTTTTCTGTAGATTTAGGATTGCTGATGAGAAAAGAAAAATTAATCAAAAAGGTCATAAAGAGGATAAAACATGTCCACCTGTTTATACTTATCTAAAGTCTAACATTGCAGGCAAGTGGTATTTCGATAGTGGATGCTCTAGGCATATGATAGGTGATAAGTCTTGCCTATCTAATTTTAAAGAAGTAAGTGGAGGAATAGTTACTTATGGTGGTTGTGCTAAAGGGAAGATCATTGGTAAAGGAATTTTGGATGTTCCAGATTTTCCTAAACTCAAACATGTGCTATATGTTGAAGGTCTGACAACTAACTTTATTAGCATTAGTCAATTGTGTGATGATGGACTTGCAGTCAAGTTTGACAAAGACACATGCGAGGTGTATGATGATAATAACAATTGTGTTATGTTTCGTAGTAGATCAATTGATAATTGTTATCAAGCTAAACAAGATGGAAAATGTTTTCTAACAATACCTGATGAAGCTGAAATATGACACCAGAAGATGAGACATGCACATGTTCGAAGTATTCAGAAACTTCTCAAGTATAATGCTGTGAAAGGAGTTCCACAACTAAAGTTCAACACCGACAAGGTTTGTGATTCATGTTTGATAGGTAAACAAACTCGTACTTCTCATCCCATATTGAGTACAACTAACACGAATGCTTGCTTTGAATTGCTACATATGGACTTGATGGTTCCTACAGAAGTAGAAAGTATTGGAGGAAAAATGTATGTATTGGTTTGTGCTGATGATTATTCTAGATTTACTTGGATAGAATTTTTGAGGGAAAAGTCTGACACCTTTGAGTTTTTCAGAAAGTTATATAGGCAACTTAGAAAACTTTATCATGTTGATGTTATACGTATTAGAACTGATCATGGAAGAGAATTTGAAAATATTGAATTTTCTAAATTTTGTGAAAGAAAGGGTATTACTCATGAATTCTCAGCCCCTAAAACTCCCCAAGAAAATGGTGTTGCTGAAAGGAAAAATTGTACACTCCAAGAAATGGTAAGAGCCATGTTACACTCTAAGCATCTTTCTAAGAAATTATGGGATGAAGCAGTCAACACTGCTTATCATTTAATTAATAGAATGTATCTTAGACCCGAAACTAAAATGAATCCCTATGAGATACTTAAAGGTAAAAAAACCCAATCTGAAATACATGCATGTTTTTGGTTGCATCTCTTAAGTTTTGAATGATAGAAATGATCTAACCAAGCTTGATTCCATGTGTAACAAGGCACTTTTTCTTAGAAACTTCAGCAATAATCGATCTTATCGTGTGTTTAACTTACATACTAAGACTATCCAAGAATCTATCAATGTTGTATTTGATGATGCAGGTACTTTACTTGATAAACAGGACCTGGAAGATACATCTCAACTCGTAGAAAATGACGTGAAATCAACAACTCAGATGAGTGCAGATGTTAGAGAAACAAAAAATCCAACATCTCCAGACTATAACATTGACAAAGAGGATGGCGATGTAAGACCTGGTTCAAACTCAGACAAGGAGGAAATCTCTGACCCCCTGGTGACAAACTCAGAAAATAAGAGAACCATCCCTTCACATCAAACGGAATCATCCTCCGTCTCAGGTCAATGGAAGTGTTCTTGAAGGAGTACAAACACGCAAGAAAGCCCCTGTCGATTACAAAGAGATGGTAAAAATGGTTTGTATGACTTCTAAGTTTAACATCTTCCATTCTAGTTG
Organism: Plectranthus barbatus; assembly: GCA_026898455.1. NCBI lineage: Eukaryota > Viridiplantae > Streptophyta > Magnoliopsida > Lamiales > Lamiaceae > Plectranthus > Plectranthus barbatus. The sequence goes on along the minus strand of JAPKLW010001028.1, from coordinate 142,086 downwards.
TTATCTGTCTAAAATTGAACGTAAGAATGTTTTAGAAGCTTTAAAAGATGAGAATTGGATTTTATCTATGCAGGAAGAGTTAAATCGATTTGTTTCTAATGATGTTTGGACCTTAGTTCCTAGGCCTAAAGACAAAAACGTGATTGGAACTAAGTGGATATTTAAAAATAAAACTGATGAGAACAGAAAGGTTGTTAGGAATATTTCTAGGCTAGTTTCTCAAGGGTATACTGATGGAGCCCAAGTAGCAGCTGTGAGAGACGATCCAGTCTACATTCCGAGTGGGCCGATGACTAGAGCTCGAGCATGACTTTGAGGGCTGGATTGAGCTTATTGATTAAAGACATTTGGGCTGCCAATGTTTCCAAAGAATCGATGCTGATTGAGGAGTTAAACGAAGGCTCAACAATTATTAATTTAATTATGTGTAGTGATTGAGGTTAGTTTAATTTATTCAGTTTTTTTAGGCCAACATATTTAGGCTTTGTTTAAGTAATTTCGAATTTCTTAGATTTTAAATTTCGAATTAAGTTTCCTTATTAGACTAGGGTTTGAGTTGCCTATATAAAGGCCTTGAAGGAACAATTTTGATACAGTTTTCAGTTTAATAAAATTTTTGAGGTTTTCTCCTTCAATACTGAAAACTCAAAATTTCGAATTTCCTATTCATCCTTAGGATTTTGATTTCGACTAATCAATCGGACTGTCTTTCCATTGGTGGTGTCTTTTCATATATCCTTCATTGTTGGGTCAATTCGCTTCTTGGGTCGTAGGAGAATTTATTCTAGACTACGGTACTTGAAGGTTTTCGAATCCAAAGGTGTTGGATCCTTCCATCTTCAGTGTTAAGTTTGCTTCTGCGTCGTGTCTGAGTTCGTTCGTCCGAGTTCCTGGGCTGCAATCTAAACCTTCCTGGCGAGGATCGTATCATTTTGTTATCAATATCCAGGTCGTACCTTTTCTCTTTCTTTTCTACAAGTTTTCGTGTCTTTGTGTCAAAAAAAAATCGAGTCTTGTTTTGTCGTGTCTTGTTTTCTGTCGTTGGTAATTCGTATTTCTTCGTGTCTCTACTTGTCTTGTGTCCTGTTTGATTCAAAATTTTTGTGGTTAGGATTTCGAAATTGTGAGTTTCCTTGTGTGTCTATATTTGAATTATCCTTCTTACCATATTAGATTAAGTCAAATCTTTCCTTATACCTTTTTACCTTATTCATACTTTCCTTCCTTGGTGGCCATATTATTTCCTTCTTGATTGAATTACCAAACAATTTGGTAATTACTTTTTTTTAAAAAAGTTCGAAATTAAAAAGAAATCGAACCAAAAACTTAAAAATAGTTCGAAGAGAAAAAAAGATTCGTAAAAAAAATCAAAAAAAATTGTTGGGAAAATAAAAAAAGAGAGGGAGTAAAATTAAATCAAAAATCCCTAATTTTTTTATTTCTACTTGTGCCTTTTTGTCTTTTTTGTCGGTTTTGGTTGTTTTTGTAGTAACTTTTGTGTTTGGTGTCTGTTTTTGGCTTAATTGTGCTTTTCAGAAATGTCTCGGCGAGACGATCAAGACTTACAGTTTCTCCGTGACATAAGATGCTTTCTGGCCAAATTTCTTTGTTTTCGAGTAGTTATTGCCCTCCGAAAGTTTTTTCGAAAAAATTTTCCTTTATTTTTGGTCGTTTACCTTCCTTGGGTCATCTAGAGTTTTCCCGTCTTGTTGGTTTGTCGAATTGAAGTCCGTGGAATTTTATAAGAATTTTTTAGTTTTTGGAAAGGAGGAAAGAGTGGTAAAAGACAAGAGTGTGTGAGATTAATAGAGGGACTGAAAAAGCCATTCATATTGCGAGCGATACACAAGTGTGAGTGTTTGACATAACTGAGTGATACACGAGTGTACGTGAGTTGGTGAGGTCCTTTCTTTTATCTTTCTATCTAACCTTTTCGTGCAGGTATGTCTAAAAGTAGTGGTTCTGAGTGGTTGAAAGACGATGAGATAATTGGTGGTGGACAGGTCAAGTACTTAATGGAGGCCATGAAATCAGAATTGACTAGGCTACTCAAAAGTGAGATGAATGTCATGCATCAGCGAATGGATGAATTCGAAATCTCAGTGACAGAAAGGACTAGGCGTGACTCATCTGGTAGTCATAGGAGTACTGGGAAAGGACGTGGCAGTCGATGAGGCAGAGGCTCCAATGGCAGACGGAGTCCTCATGATGAGGAGGACGTCGATGACTATGAGGAGGAGTCTTATGATAACTATCTGGGCAAAATCAAGATGAACATCCCGTCCTTTCAGGGAAAGAATGACCACGAGTTGTATCTGGAGTGAGAGCGAAAGGTGGAGATGATGTTCGAATGCCACAACTATTCTGAGCTGAAGAAAGTAAAGCTGGCTGCAGTGGAATTCTCTGACTACGTTCTCGTATGGTGGGATCAGTTGGTCAGTAGTAGGAGGAGAAATAGGGAGAGACCTATAGAGACATGGGATGAGATGAAGGCAGTTATGAGGAGACGCTTTGTGCCCTATCATTATTACCGAGAGCTGTATAACAAGCTACAGAGTTTGAGGCAGGGTAGTAGGAGTGTAGATGAGTACTATAAAGAGATGGAAATGGCTATGATCCGAGCTATTGTAGTGGAGGATAGAGAGGCGACGATGGCTAGGATTCTGGCTGGTTTGAACTGGGCGATCCGGAATACAGTGGAGCTGCAGCATTATGTTGAGCTGGATGACATGGTCCACATGGCGATCAAGAATGAGGGACAACTCAAGAGGAGGGGCAACAACAGTAATACGAGGAAGAACCCTACAGGTTGGAAAATACCAGACTGGCAGTGGTTCCACACCAAACGAGCTCAGTGGAAGAAGGAGGAGGAGCAGCCTCGAGTGGAGAAGAAGTCGGTTGTGAAGCCCAGGTCAGATGCCGCAGTTCAAGGTAAATTGGTTGCCATTGAAACCCGTAATAGAGATTGTAAGTGTTATAAGTGTCATGGTTTTGGGCATATTGCTAATAATTGTCCAAATCGGAGAGACATGGTGATTCGAGATGATGGAGAGATTATCACTGATGAGGAGACTGATCCAGAAATGCCTAATTTGGATGGTCCTGATGAGGAAGAAGAAGAGATTCTGGAGCCTACAGCGCTGAATTTTGTGATGAGAAGGGCTTTGAATGCACGGCCTGCAGCCGGAGATGTGGAGCAGAGGGAGAACATTTTCCATACACATTGTCATATCAACGATAAGGTCTGTAGCATGATTATAGATGGAGGCAGCTGCACCAATGTGGCGAGTCAGTCGATATTAACAAAGTTAGGGTTACAGGTTATGAAACACCCTAGATCATACAAGTTGCAGTGGCTGAATGATATTGGGGTCATCAAAGTAGTGAAGCAAGTCAAGGTGTCGTTTTGCTTCGGGAAATATGAGGATGAGGTGCTGTGTGATGTGATTCCTATGCAGGTGAGTCATATACTTTTGGGGCGTCCGTGGAAGTGTGATAGGCGAGTGAAGCATGATGGTTTCACGAACAAGTATTAATTCTAGTACCAGCAGAAAATGATCTCACTTGTTCCTCTGACCCCTAAACAAGTCTATGAGGATCAAGTCCAGTTGCAGAAGGAGTCGAGTGATGAGATGCAGCCATGAAGTAATCAGGAGAAAGGGGTGGTGCACCTGTCATTTCTAGCTAGGGTTGGGGATTTGAAGTGGGCAATTCAGGAGGAGAAACCATTGGTGTTGTTGATCTACAAGGAGAACCTGGTTTTAACTAAGATTCCTGATTCTCTACCCCCTTCTATTTCATCTCTTTTGCAGGATTTTGAGGATGTTTTTCCAGATGATACCCCAGCCGGGCTGCCACCCATTCGTGGAAATTAAGCATCAGATAGATTTTGTGTTTGGAGCTACCCTTCAAAATAGACCAGTTTACCGAACCAGCCCGGAGGAGACGAAGGAGCTGGAGAGGCAGATAAGAGAGTTTCTGGCCAGAGAGCACGTGAGGGAGAGTTTGAGTCCTTGTGCAGTTCCAGTTTTGCTTGTGCCCAAGAAGGACTCGACCATGAGGATGTGTTGCGATTGTCAAGCTATCAACAACATTACTGTTATGTATCGCCATCCTATCCCTCGTTTAGATGACATGTAGATGAGTTGCATGGTGCTTGTGAGTTTTCTAAGATAGATCTGCGAAGTGGTTATCATCAGATTAGGATTAAGGAGGGAGATGAGTGGAAAACTGCTTTTAAAACTAAGCTTGGGTTATATGAGTGGTTAGTTATGGCTTTTGGTTTAACCAATGCTCCTAGTACTTTTATGCGTCTTATGAACCATGTTTTGAGATCTTTCATTAGCATATTTTTAGTGGTTTATTTGATGACATTCTGATTTATAGTAGGAGTTATGATGACCACTTTGAACATCTGAAGTCTGTTTTAGATGTACTTTGCATGGAGAGACTGTTTGCTAACATGAAAAAGTGCATCTTTTGCACAGATAAGTTGGTGTTTCTTGGCTTTGTTGTTAGTGCAGATGGAGTGCAGGTGGATGAATAGAAGATTCGAGCTATCAAGGAGTGGCCGCAACCTAAGAATGTTGCCGATGTTCACAGTTTTGACGGACTTGCCAGCTTTCATAAGAGTTTTGTACCTCATTTCAGCAGCATTGTAGCCCCATTAGCTGAAGTGATTAAGAAGACTGTGGAGTTCAGATGAGGAGAAGATCAAGAGAAGGCTTTTGAGTCGCTGAAGTACAAGTTGACACATGCCCCGATATTATCTCTTCGTAATTTTTCTAAGACATTTGAGATTGAATGTGATGCTTCTGGTGTTGGTATTGGTGCAGTTTTGGTGCAAGAAAAGAAGCCCGTGGCATACTTCAGCAAGAAGCTGAATGGAGCAACGTTGAACTATCCTACTTACGATACGGAGCTATACGCCTTGGTGAGAGCCTTAAAAATATGGCAACATTATTTGTGGGCTAAGGAGTTCATCATTCACACCGATCATGAGTCGCTGAAGCATCTAAAGGGGCAACACAAGCTGAACAAGATGGATGGAGTTTGTAGAGACTTTTCCTTACGTCATCAATTACAAGCAAGGTAAGGAAAATGTGATGGCTGATGCATTGTCTCGGAGGTATGCCTTAATATCTACTTTAGATGCTAAGTTTCTTGGGTTTGAATACATTAAGAGTCTGTATACATCCGATGAGGATTTTGGTGATATTTATGCTGCATGTAAGACATCTGTTAGTGGTGAGTATTTTAGGCATGATGGGTTTTTGTTTAGGAGAAATAAACTATGCATTCCTAGGTGTTCTCTACGAGAATTATTGCTGTTAGAGTCTCATGGAGGTGGTTTGATGGGTCATTTTGGTATTGCTAAGACTTTGGCTGTGTTGCATGAGCATTTCTTTTGGCCTCGCATGAAACGTGATGTTGAGAGGGTCTGTGGTAGATGCATTACTTGTAAACAGGCTAAGTCTAGGTCTAGTTCCTATGGATTGTATACCCCTTTACCTATCCCTACTGCACCTTGGGTTGATATTTCTATGGATTTTCTGCTAGGTTTGCCATGTACTGGGCGTTGTAGTGATTCTATATTTGTGGTTGTTGATGGGTTTTCTAAGATGGCTCATTTTATTCCTTGTCATAAGTCTGATGATGCATCACATGTTGTTGTTTTGTTTTTTTATCGAAGTTGCTAGATTGCATGGTATACCTAGGACAATTCCTTCTGATAGAGATTCTAAGTTCTTGAGTTACTTCTGGAAGACTTTGTGGTGTATGTTAGGGACTAAGTTGTTGTTTTCTACTACTTGTCATCCACAAGCTGATGGTCAAACTGAAGTAGTTAATAGGACTTTATCTGCATTGTTGAGAGCAGTACTTAAGAAGAATATTAAGAATTGGGAAGAATGTTTGCCTCATGTTGAGTTTGCTTATAATCGTTCAGTTCATTCTGCTACTCAGTTTTCTCCTTTTGAGATTGTGTATGGTTTTAATCCTTTGACTCCTTTGGATTTATCTCCTTTACCTGCACAAGAGTTTACTAACCTTGATGGGCAGAAACGAGCTGATTTTGTGAAGTAGATTCATGAGAAGGCTAGGCAGAACATAGAGCGCCATAATGAGCAGTATGTGAAGCAAGAAAATAAAGGGTGCAAGAAGATGTTGTTTGAGCCTGGAGATTGGTTTTGGCTTCATATGCGAACGGAGAGGTTTCCTTTGCAGCGGAGATCCAGGTTGTTACCTCATGGAGATGGTCCCTTCCAAGTGGTGGCGAAAGTGAATGATAATGCATACAAGTTGGACTTACCAGGTGAGTATGATGTTAGTGCTACATTTAATGTTGCTGATTTAAGTCCTTTTGATGTAGGAGACAGCTTGGACTTGAGGACAAATCCTCTTAAAGAGGAGGGGAATGATGGAGCCCAAGTAGCAGCTGTGAGAGACGATCCAGTCTACATTCCAAGTGGGTCGATGACTAGAGCTGGAGCAAGGACTTTGAGGGCTAGATTGAGCTTATTGATTAAAGACATTTGGGCTGCCAATGTTTCCAAAGAATCGATGCTGATTGAAGACTTAAAAGAAGGCCCAACATTTATTAATTTAATTATGTGTAGTGATTGAGCTTAGTTTAATTTATTCAGTTTTTTTAGGCCAACATGTTTTGGCCTTGTTTAAGTAATTTCGAATTGATTAGCTTTTAAAGTTCGAATTTAAGTTTCCTTATTAGACTAGGGTTTGAGTTGCCAATATAAAGGCCTTGTAAGGAACAATTTTGATTCAATTTTCAGTTTAATAAAATTTGTGAGGTTTTCTCCTTCAATTTTGAAAGCTCAAAATTTTGAATTTCCTATTCATCCTTAGGATTTCGATTTTGACTAATCAATCAGACAGTCATATCCATTGGTGGTGTTTTCTCATATATCCTTCGTTGTTGGGTCAATTTGCAACTTGGGTCGTAGGAGAATTTATTCTAGACTAAGGTACTTGAAGGTTTTTGAATCCAAAGGTGTTGGATCCTTCCATCTTCAGTGTTCAGTTTGCTTCTGTGTCGTGTCTGAGTTC
>JAPKLW010001028.1:0-128595 GCA_026898455.1 Plectranthus barbatus | reverse complement strand
TGTAGTATCTATTTATAGGCGATCCTTAGAAGCTTTGAATTGGAGCCGTTTTGAGACAAATGGAACACGTTCCATCGCAGTGTCACTTATCCTGCCTTTCAGTGTCCTTTCTGTAAGAGCATGTAGACTTTTGTTGCTTTAGTCAAAACAGCTACCTAGCCAGTTCGAGGAATGTTTGTTGGTGGATTCCTTGGACAAAAAAGCTTTAAGTGTCACAGAGTTTAAAATCTTATTTTTTAAAGACTTGACTTGTAAGGTCCTTGCTCGTCTTATCTTGCTTGTGTCTCTTTTTGCTGGTTGAGTATCGCCTTGCTGGTGACATTTAATGGTAAGCTCTTGGCTGGTGGACAACCAGCTTCATCCAAAGAAAAACCGCTTTGCTTAAAAGACATTTTAGCAAGCAAACCCGAACAAACTTATTTGTTGGAGAATAGAATTCTGCAAGCAAATCTCCAAAAACCTTATAATCAGCTCCAACTTACAATTCGATAATTCCTATACAGACACACTAATTAGTAGTGTGTTTGACTCATCAAAACATCTTATAAAAAAACACACTAATTAGTAGTGTGTTTGACTCATCAAAACATCATATAAAAAAAAATCTAATATAAATTTCGTCGGTTGAATTTTTTTTAATTATTTTTAGTTTATTATTTATGTAGCGACATAAATTTTCGTTGCTAGAATTTTATTTATTTATTTAGCAACGAATGTTCTGTAATTAAATTAGTGGCTGAGATTTACTTCACTAAAAACTTTTATTATTTTTAATATATTAACTATTTAGCAATGAAATTTTCAATTGTAATTTTTTTTTATTTAACAATGAAAGATTCCGTTGTTAAAATTTACAACGAAAGTTTTTGTCACTAAAATTTTATTATTTTTAATTTATTAATTATTCAGCAACATAATTTTCAAGAATTCTTTAATTTATTGTTTTTAGTGGCGGAAAATTTTGTCACTAGAATTTTTATTATTTATTATTTATTTTGCAATGAAAATTTTCATCACTGGAGTTTTTTTTTAATTTTATTATTTATTAAGTGATGGATTACTAATGAATATTTTCATCCCTAATATTTTAATTTTATTTCCATTGCTTGTCAGTTCTTATTAGAGTCGCTAAACTGTAGGTAATGTTGGCAATCAGATTAAGGTAGACTCAAAATCATTTTTAATTCATCATGATTTCTTTGAATATGTTACCACTATTTAAAAAAAATATTTGTCACATAAGATACCACAAATGACTCCTACGATATTGGTTTGTATATTTCAAAAACAAATTAATACAATTCTAAGAATATTGAACGTTAGACTTCCTAATTTAAGTTTCACAACAGAACTCCCCCATAAACTTAAATGCTCTTCCCATCTCTCATTTCGATCAACCTCTTACATTTCTCCAGTAGAGTGGTTGGCAGCGACTTGGTAAATATGTCTGCTGCTTGAGCTCTGCTTTCAACGTACTCAGTTTGACCTTTCCATCTCTGACTTGTTCGCGGATAAAATGAAAGCGAACGTAGATGTACTTGCTCCTTCTATGCTTAGTTGGATTCTTTGCCAACTCGATCGCCGATTTTTTATCAATATTGGTCACATTCCCTTCATCTTAGATCACTCTCAAATACCATAGAAGATTTGAAAGCCAAACTGCACGACAGACACCCAAAGAGGCCGCCACATATTCAACCTCACAGGTTGATAGAGCGACAATTGACTGCTTCCTTGACAACAAAGTATAAGCTGTATTTCCAAGTAGGAATACATAACCCGACGTACTTTTCCAATTGTCATTATCACCGCATCAGTCACTATCTGAGTACCCCACTAATCGGTAATTATCCGACCTTGAATAGAAAAGCCCCATAGATAAAGTTCCACGAATATAACACACAATTCTCTTTAACGCCTTCCAATGAGTATAACTAGGATCCTCGATAAACCTACTTCTAATTCCAACACTTAACATTAAATCAGGTTTGGTACTTGTAAGATACCTCAAACTTCCAACTAAGCTTCGATATTTTCTGGAGTTTGCTCGATCACTGCCATCACACTTTGAAATTTTTGTTTCTGGTTCCATTGGAGTTGAAACTGGATTGTTGTCCTCCATTTTAGATTTCTTAAGATTTCCAGAGCTTATCTTTCTTGAGAAATAAAGATCCCTTCCTTCGACTGCTTTACTTCAATGCCGAGAACATATTTTATTAATCCCAGATCTGTTATTTTGAACTCCGTCTTCATTACTTCTTTGAATTTGCTGATCAACCTTGCATTACTCCCAATAAATATGAGATCATCGACATAAAGGGCCACTATCATCATATCTCGCTCTGACTTTTTTGTGTACAGCGCGTGCTCGTACGAACATTGTTCGTACCTGCTCTGTTTGAAATAAGCATAAATTCTTTCATTCCAGGCTCGAGGAGACAGTGAATCTGTTCGAAGAATGCAGCGCCATAATTCAGAAAAAGATGCCAGTAAAATTGGTTGATCCTGGCTGCTTCTCTATTACCTGTGTGATTGGGGGCAGACTTTTGAAAAAGTACTCTGCGATTCAGGGGTCAGCATCAATCTGATGCCCCTCTCTCTTTTTAATAGACTGAGAATTGGGGATATTAAACCAACTACCATCAGACTTCAGATGGCTGACAGGTCGGTGAACTACCCAAAAGGGGTAGTAGAGAATGTGCAGGTGAAGGTTGGAGAATTTATTTTCCCAGCTGACTTTGTGGTCCTAGACATGGAAGAGGACCGAAAAATTCCACTCATACTTGGGAGGCCTTACCTCAACACTGTTGATGCCCTTATCGATATCAAGAAAGGAGAGCTCACCTTGAGGGTGAACGACGAGAAGATTACATTCTCTATCTACAAGGCCATGGAGCGACATGATTCCAACGACTGCTTTGAGGAGTGCGACATAGTCCAGGTTTTGTATCCCTTTCACTCTTCTATTACTTCTTCTGATTCACTAGATTATGGGGTACAAAATTCTCTTTATTCTTGTGATGAGCTATATGATGTTTGTGATGAGTTGCTTGAGTATGTTCTAGCATTAGATGGTGCAGGTGAAAAGAACAAGATGGAAAGCGCCCATTTTCTGAAGTTAAGGAGAGAGGAGGAAGAAGAAGAGGCTCACAAGAAGGCTCTGAGGCAGGAAGAAAAGAAAGAGCCACCAGTACTGGAACTGAAGCCCTTACCGGATCATCTAAGGTATGCCTACTTGGGGAAAAATGACACTTTTCCGGTAATTGTGTCTGCTACCTTATCTTCTAGTCAATTAGATAGATTATTGAGGGTTTTGAGAGACCACTAATCTGCTATTGGGTGGTCGTTATCTAACTTAAAGGGTATTAGCCCTTCTATCTGTATGCACATGATACTACTAGAAGATGGATACAAGCCTAAGGTGCAGCCTCAGCGAAGGTTGAATCCTATCATGCAGGAAGTTGTGCGAAAAGAGGTACTAAAGCTACAGTAAGCCCCACTCAAGTGGTGGCCAAAAAGGGAGGTACTACTGTCATCAAGGACGAGAGTGGCCAGGAGATCCCACATAGTCCGGTTACTGGCTGGAGGATGTGCATCGACTATAGAGCACTTAACAATGCTACTCATAAGGACCACTTTCCTCTCCCTTTTATTGATCAGATGTTATATAGGTTGGCTTGGTATGAATTTTACTTCTTTTTAAATGGTTATTCTGGATATAACCAAATTGTCATTGCCCCTGAGGACCAACATAAATCCGCCTTTACTTGTCCTTATGGTATTTTTGCTTATAGATGGATGTCTTTTGGATTATGTAATGCACCTGCTACTTTTCGAAGATGCATGATGTCTCTCTTTAGCGGACTCGTAGAGAACATTATGGAAGTATTCATGGATGATTTTTATGGGTTTGGTCATTCATTCGATAATTGTTTCGAAAACCTGATTACTGTCTTGCAGCACTATCAAAAAACTAACTTGGTTTTGAATTGGGACAAGTGCCATTTTATGGTGCGAGAGGGCATTGTCCTCGGTCACAAAGAGTTTCTGTTGCAGGTTTGGAGGTGGATCGCGCTAAGATCGTGGCGATATCAAAACGGCCGCGTCCTACTAATGAGAAGTCGGTGAGGAGCTTTCTGGGTCATGCAAGTTTCTACAGGAGGTTTATCAGGGAGTTTTCTAAAATTTCTAAACCTCTTAGTTCTTTGCCTATGAAAGATGCAAAATTTGTTTTTGATGAACAATGTTTGCAGGCTTTTGAGAAGTTGAAGCTGGCCCATATTACTGCTCCAGTTCTCATCTCACCGGACTGCTCAGAGCCCTTCGTCCTGATGTGCGATGCCAGCGATACTGCAGTTGGGGCTGCCTGGGATAGACAAGAAACAAGATCTTCAGGGTTATACATTATGCCAACAAGACCTTGGATGAAGCCCAGGTCAACTACACAACTACTGAGAAAGAATTGCTGGCGGTGTTGTTTGCTTTCGATAAGTTTTGGGCTTATCTAGTTGGGGAAATGACGGCGGTGTACACGGATCACGCTACGATCCAGTATCTGTTTGAGAAGAAGGAAGCAAAGCCGCGACTGATCTGGTGGATCCTGCTACTACAGGAGTTTGACAGGGAGATTAAAGACTGCAAGGGGTGCGAGAATGTGGTAGCAAACCACTTGTCAAGGCTGGAGAATCCGGTGGAAAGAGATGACCCTCAAATTCGGATCACTGAGGTATTCCCAGACGAGCAGTTGCTCGTAGCTGAAGAAGTAGATCCATGGTATATGGATCTGGTCAATTATCTGGTTGCAGGTGTTCTACTACCTGATCTGTCCTCACATCAGAAGAGGAAGTTCTTGCATGACAGCAAGTTTTACTACTGAGATGAGCCATTCCTCTACCGCCGCTGTGCTGATATGGTAATTAGGCGGTGCATCGGGATGCAAGAGCGCGAGCAGATAATGGGGGACTATCATTTGTTCCCATATTGAGGCCACTGTGCGGCGATTAGGACAGCTATAAAAATCCTTACCAGCGGATTTTATTGGCCTACCGTTTACCGCAACTGTCAGAAGTTTGTGGCCAGATGCGACAGATGCAAAAGGATAGGAAACATCTCGAAGAAGGACGAGATGCCTCAGAAATATATGCTCGAGATCGAGCCTTTCGATGTATGGGGCATTGATTTCATGGGACCCTTCCCTAAGTCCCATGGATATCAATACATCCTTTTAGCTGTAGATTATGTGACCTAGTGGGTTGAGGCTATCCCCACTGTGACTAGCGACTCGAAGGTGGTGCTGAAATTCCTACAGAAAAACATTCCGACTCACTTTGGAGCACCTAGAGCACAACTAAGTGATGGAAGGTCACATTTTAAGAATAGGTGGCTGGGGAGCTTAATGGCTAAGTATGGAGTTCACCAAAAGATTACATCTCCGTACCATCCCCAAGCTAATGGGCAAGCGTAGTTGTCTAACCGTGAGATTAAGCAGATCCTGGAAAAATTTGTGATTTCTAGGAAGGATTGGGCCACTCGATTGGATGATGCTCTGTGGGCGTATCGGACAGCATTCAAAACCCCAATAGGTATGTCACCATACCAGTTGGTGTTTGGGAAGTCGTGCCACCTCCCAGTGGAATTGGAGCATAGAGCCTTCTGGGCTGTGAAGAAAATAAATTGGGATTTGAAAGCTGCGGAGGATAAGAGGTGTCTTCAGCTGACTGAGCTGGATGAATTTTGCACTGAGGCCTATGAGAGTTCGAGGCTGTACAAAGAGCGCGCAAAGTGTTTCCATGATCGGCACATTCACACCCGCGACTTTGCCCATGGTGATCAGGTACTTGTCTTTAACTCTCGCCTTCGCCTATTTCCTGGTAAACTTAAATCTCGATGGACTGGTCCATACTGCATTCAAAAGGTAAACTCTAATGGTACATTTGACTTACTTGGGTCCATTGGCATGAATTTTACAGTTAATGGTCAAAGAATTAAAAAATATTTTCATGTTGAGTTTGTCTCTTTTGTTTGCCAGCTCCACCTAGCCGATCCTTAGGCTATATACTGCTGTGTCTAGCTAGAGACGATAAATAAAGCGCTTGTTGGGAGGCAACCCAACGTTTATCTGCTTTTATTGCTTTGTTTAGGTCATTTTTTGAGTCCTTCTACCCATTTTCCACATTGTACGTTCACTTTTGGTTGTTGAGTTCATTGGGTGCAGGAACGGAGATAAAATGAAGGAGTTTCTCTAGAAATTACGCAAACGACGACCCAGGGATTTAAACGGCGGTTGCCGTACGAGAAATATTGGGTCTCCAGTCTCCACGTAAAAATTTTTGAGGTTCGTGACATGAACGGCAACCCGAAAATATACTTGGCGGTCGCTAAATATGTTGTTTGGGTCGCCATTTATGTAAAATTCTTAATTTTAGTTTAGGGGTTAAACGGCGACCCATTTACATGAATGGGGGTCGCCGTTCATGTAAACGAATCGCCGTTCGTGCACTTAAACTATTTTTGTGTACGTGACATGGTTGGCTACCCAGATGCACGAATGGCTGTCGCTGATCGTGCAATCTGGGTCGCCGATCGTGCAAAATCAGGACAAAATCCATTTTCCCCCCTTTCTCCTTCACTTTTCAATTTCTTCTCCCTCCAACATCAAAAACCCACGAACTCCACAAACCTTCTCTCTCAAATTCCTACTCCAATACACGAAATCTCTTCAATTGCCTCCGCACATTTCCATCCCATCATATTTAGAGGGCCTTTATCTGTTGAAATTCTCCAATTTTGTTAGATATTCGTGGAAGCCCCTAATTCCTAGGGATTCTTCATCTTTTGTTCTAATTTTGCTTCATAATCAAGGTAACTTCCTTACTTTAACTGCTCCTTTTAATTTCGTGCATTGTATTTCATTCCATAGTTGCTAATAGAGGTTGACGTTTGGTTATTTGCGTTACACGTTGTTTTTATTTATTAAGTTGAGTTTTCATATCATGTTTGGCATATTTATGATTTTTGCTCATTATTTTAGCATGCCTAAGGTTGAAGAGTTGAATTGTAGGTTTGGAGTCCTGGAAATTGATTTATATTTTGGTTAGGCTTTTGAGTTGGAGTTTTTGCATATGGAGATCTACATTGTTACATTTAGTGAATTTGCTTGCTCTCTAGCTATCTTGGGTTCATGATTGTTCTCGTTGCATTTATTTAATTCCGTTGGTATTGATTTTGTTTAGGTCTAGGTTTCATTTACAGTTCATTGAGTTTAGGAGTAATGGTTTTGATATTCATAGTTGAAGATGTGGAATTTGTAATTTCAAATTACTTTACTTGTTTTGATTAATTCTTCGTTGTTTTCATCTCGACTGGTTCTGATTATAGTTTTTCTTTAGTGCAGATAGATAGTCATGCCTCCGAGATGCCAAGCAATTGAGCCCCCCCCACCTACCCCGGAATCTATGGGGATCGACTTTGGTGAGGGAGACTATGTGGGAAATTTTGAGAGGTTAGTCAAACGAGGAATTGAAAGCACCTATTACTTCGTCACCGATACCCTTCAATAGCTTGGATTATATGACAGTGTCCTGGAGTTGTTCAACAACATTGGATGGGGACCCATTCTCGCTATCTCGGCCCTCACTCACAGAAGAATTACTTATGAAGTACTCAGCTCGCTCCGGGTCACCACTATTGATAGGGTTACACTGAATGGGGCTTAGTTCCGGGCGATGAACGAGGAAAGATCTCTTTCAGGCAAAGAGATCAATCGGGCATTTGGGGTCCCTAATCTGGGTGACTATCTACGGACTCGAGGATTCAACGTTGCGGTCTTTTGGCCTCAGCTTACCCTTCCAGAGGACAACAATTAGGTGTCGGGGACATCAAAAGCTACCGAGATCCGCAACCCTGTACTGAGGGTTATTCAGCGCATCCTGGCGCATACACTTTTCGCTCGGAAAGGCAATGACTCTGTTAGGGAATCCGAGCTCTAGGTCATGTATGCTATGCTGCACCAGCAAAGGCTGAATTTTGAAATGACCTTTCTGCAGCAGTCTCGGTGAGTCGCATCAGCCGAATAGGGAGTCATCTGTATAGGGGGTCTCTAGACCCACATCATACACTCTCTAGGGACTGCTACAGTTCGGCTGCGTGCCAAGCCTCAGGTACTCATGACTTTGGAGCGGTTGGCCGACCTTCGATTCATCACCACAAACCACCTTCCCTTTTACTTCCGACAGCGGAACAAGATGCACTTTCCTCTGCCAAATCCCGAGCTAACTAATGTCGGGATTCAACATTACTACACCAACTGACGCTTGGACACAATGGCCCACACTCAGGCCATCCAGGCTGCAGAGGCCGAGCACGGTCCTCATCGACCGGACGGAGAAGACAGAGAGTAGGGAGGCGATCGACTGCAAGGGGGCAAGCAAGGACAGAGCTCCGGCCAACCACTCCTCTTGGAGCAGCCACCCCCGGCTCATACTCAGGCTTGTCCTTCCAGTCGACCCACGGGGGAGTCTCCACTTTCTATGTGCGTCACACACATTGTGTGGCATTCGAGGACCGATTGAGCCGCCTGGAGCAGCAATGGGGAGACTAGAACGCTCAGCTCCAGGCATTAGCTGCAGCCCAGACTACTTATTCCACCGAGCACCGTTCTTTTGAGGAGGAGCAGCGGTAGGAGTGGACAACCTGGAGATCATTTGAGGATCAGCAGCGGGAGCAGTGGGAGGCGCAACAACATCATTTTGACCAAGAGCGGGAGCAGTGGCGACGCCAGCAAGAACCCGAAGATCAGATGCGTCAGTTCATGGCCTGTTTTCCACAGTACTGGCCACCACCGCAGTGAGATTACATCGAGGTTTCCACACATCTTCGTGATCTTTTTCCCCACAAACTTATTCTTTCCCTTTGTATCGAATAAGTTTGGGGGTGGGGGATGTGATCGGGCGATGTGTGTTTTTTCTTTTCTTTATCTTTTCATGTATCTCTAACAGTCCCTGCTCCTACCTATATTTGATTCCAGACTGCATTTGATGTACTAATTCGTGAACCAGTATTTGATTATGTTATTTACTTTTCGTTATTTGCTTTAGTTTTGTTGAGTTGGGCCTGTACTTGGAAGCTCTATTATCTAATGATATTGTAATGGGATGGAAATGGTTTGGGTCGTGTTATCTGCATTATTGATCAAGTTCAAGATGACAATGTTTTCTTTCTCGTGAAACTTGTACTGATTATTTGCACATGAATTGATGAGGTGTAGACTTTTACGGAATTGATTTTTGGCCTCTAGGACATGCTTATAGCCTGTGAGAATTTGAGCTTGTGATTCGGTTGATTGAGAGAATGTCACTATGCACTGTACCTCTAGAACTTGCTCGGGTTTCTGTCTCAAAACTGCAGTAGGAATGTCAAGGACTTAGATATGATCTTAGGCCATCATTTCAGTAGCCTCATTAAACCCAAGCACTAACCCACTACATTCTCCTTTGCTAAACCAGTTGAGCCTAATTGCCTTTTCTTTCTAAACCGGATGATAGGAGGTGTGGATGGAGTTATATGGGTATCTATTGATGATAGGTGGTGAGATTAAATAGTTTTGTGGTAATACATTGTCCAGGAAATTTGTGGTGGACATGGAGTTGTACTTTATTTCTAGACATATATATATATATATATATATATAAATTAAAAAATAAAAAAGTGAAAAGGTTCATGAATACTCCAATAAAACAAATGCACAAAGTGTGCATAATGTCATTGTTGAATTTAAAAACGCACAAAGTGTGCATGATGTCGTTGTTGAGTTTATTAGTGCACAAAGTGTGCACAGTGTCATTGTTGAGTTTGAATCCTATTGAATCGTACTTATGGGATGCGTAGTATTTAAGTTGAGTTGTGGTATATTGTATAATGTCAGACAATCAATAAAGTGGTATATGATGAGGAGTTAGTTGTGTGAATGAAGTTATAAGGATGAATATATTCAGTCACTTAGCCAAAAATTTTCATACCTTTCACCAATGTACCTACATTAGAACCTAAAATAAAGACCTTTATTATCTTTGTTCTAACATTCCCAAAGTCAGTAGAGAGTTTAGACAATGAGCAAGCCTATGGCAGGGAAAATGTACAGTTGACAATTTGAGAGTATACACTAGCCTTTCTTACCGTTCGAGCGAAATATGAGTGATACAATATCTTGTGAGAAGCAGACTTCTAGAGGTCAAGATTGAAACTGTATGGATTGCATTGAGTTAATGATTATTGCAGTGTTGGTGTGGGAATCATAAACCCTTTTGTGTTTGAAACGAATAATGATCAATTAATGCACCCCTCGTGTTTATCTTTTTCCCTTTAAATTGTTTTCCTCATTGTTCGAGGACGAACAATAGTTTAAGTTTAGGGGGTTGATAGACACTCATTTTTTGCATTTTACTCATGCAAATCTGCTCACTTTTGACCTTGGATTAGATCATTACGTGATATTCTCATGCGTTATTTGTATTCTTTAAAGAATTATTACGTTTGGGTTAGTTTCTGGTTGTTTATGTGGATTTCACGCACAATTGAGTCGTTTACAAGATATGATCGAGCACCACGACCTTAATTCATGTGTTGTTGCACTAGGAAGATTAAAAAGTGAGATGAGATCGACGAAAAAGCTTCAAATTCCAGTCGCAACGTGAACGGCGACCCAAAATGCATGAACGGCGGTCGCCGATCATGCATATGGGCCGCCATTCCCGCAATTTCCACTTTTTCCTTTTGGCGCATGAATGGCGACCGAACCGCATGAATGGCGATCGCCGTTCATGCGTTTCGATCGCCGATCGTGTAAAAACAAGGCTGTTCGCACGACACATGGATGGCGACCCAATCACACGCTTGGCAGTCACCATCGACGTTTTATGGGTCGCCGATCGTGACTTTTTGGGAAAAAATTGATCCAAATAGTAGAAAATAGTATAGATAAGCTAGTAAAATAATGAGCTTATCAAACCCCCCTAAACTTGAACGTTTGATTGTCCTCACAAGATTCATCACAGTCAAGAATCAAAAATCCACTACACACAAGCAATTTAAAAGAGACGGAAAATTCATCAACCGTGGAAAAATTCACATGAAGTGTATCGCTCAACTCTCAAGTGTTTAATGTATAGATGAAAGCACTCAACAACATGTATGAACAAATTTCTACCATAGGCTTGCAAATTTTCTAATATCTCCACTGCTAGAATGTGCACACAAGTCTAGAATCAAAAAGGACTTTCATTAGGTTGTAAAGTAGGCTTTTTGTGAAAGGTAGGGAAATATGGCCAAATGACTAAAATCAATCAAGTTGTACTTCCTCAATCAATCCAAACCACCTTCTATTCATCATCCAACCTTCTCCTAATATTTTCAACAAACTCATTTTTTCTAGCTCATATTGAATCTCTAATGCTCTTTTTAATATTTTGTATTCTTTTCTTTTCAGAGAGCTTATGAGAATTCTAATTATTTCATTGAGCATCTTTTTCACACATCTTTTCACCACTAATTTATATTTTCTTATCTCCATCTCACAATCATTTCACCCCATATACCACAACTCAAGACATGAGCAAAACCAATACTTCTTCTTAATCTCATAGACAAGGAAAGAAAAATTTTGTATAGGCTCAAAAGTGGATAACTAGGGAAAATTTAATGTGGAGGGACAGTGTTTAGGGAATTGGGCTATCAAAGATGGCCAAAGATCATTTCCTAAACTTGTGCACACTATGCATTCTCAACATAGAAAATAGGCAAGTTCTATAGAAATAAAAACACACATGTGAATCTCACATCAACCGAAATAAAGGCTAAAAATTCTCACACAAGGGTTCAAAATTTTTTCTTCCACGGTCAATTTCAAATCAGCTCAATCAGCATGCAAGCATAAGTGTCAAATCAATCCTATCATGCGGTATTCTACATTCATAAGCATCTAACCACAATCACAATCAATTCAAACTCAACCCTCAACCGATTCGAATCTCACAATCTCATTCAGGTTATCTCAAAACTCAAAATTTTCCCAAATAGAATAAAATTTAAAATTTAGGGCAAAAATTAAAATACAGAAAGCAGAATAAATAAAAGATAGAACGTTACATCTCTTGTCCACATACCCCCAAACTTATTTCCAACAAGAAAAGTGGAATAAATTTGAAAATCAGACAAAAGAGGGAACGATATCTGGTGGTTGATCTTAGACATCAACTTTTTATCCGCTGGAGTCTTCAAACATCACGCGGCGTGAAATAATGGTTTTTGGCACTTCGGGTCGATCGACTTGAAGCCTTCTTGTCGATCCCTTTGTGGATCAAAGTGTATCATGCCGGGCTGCTCGGCGTCGATCGACGCCAGGCTGCGTCGATCAACGTCGAGCTGCACTCCCCCCTCTTTTTTTTAATAATGCAAAATAAATGTTAACGCAAAATAAAAACAAAATTAACAAAAATTTGAAATAAAAATGAAGATTGAAAAGAAAATACGGAAAAGGTTGGGTTACCTCCCAACAACTGCTTGATTTAACGTCGCAGCTCGACGATATCTAAAATAACCGCCAGGGAGGTCGGGTCCAAACTCGCCCACCTTTGGCATCCACCATGTAAACTCTCCGATCCTTGATAATGTTGGTGAGCTCAGAAAAAGGTGGCGTAGTTGACACTTTCACCCTTCCGTTTCCTCGCTCCCACTCAATGGCATCTACTTCTTCCTCTTCGGATTCATCTCTTTCTTTAGTAGTGGAGACCCTATTGCACTCCATTTTCTTCTTGATCTTGTCGTTCACAAAGGTGATCTTCTCGTCATTTGTTCGGAGTGTGATCTCGCCGCCTCGACAGTCAATAAGAGCGGCGCTAGTGTTTAGAAACTCACGCCCCAAGATCATGGGCATGTTCTCGTCCTCCTTCATCTCGTGCAGCACAAAATCTGCAGGAAAAATGAGATAGCCCACGCGAATGAGCACATCCTCTAGTATACCTTCCGGGCGGGACACAGACCGGTCCACCATCTGCAGGGTGATCGTCGTGGGCCTCATCTCTCCGATGTTGAGACGCTTGTAGATGGAGTACGGCATTAGGTTGATACTGGCCCCATTATCACATAGTACTCTCTCGAACGTGTGACCCCCAATCTCAACCGGAATAGAGAAGCATCCAGGATCGCTTCTCTTGATGGGCACCTGCTTTTGAAGAAGTAGGTTGCACTGCTTGTGGATCTTCATCGTCTCGTTCTCCATGAATTGTTTCTTTCCACTCATTAATTTCTGGAGGTACTTCATGTACCCCAGAATCTCCTTCAGTGCTTCGATCAGCGGGATATTGATGCTGACCTTCTTCACATTCTCCACAAATCTGGAGAACTTCTCGTCCTCTTGCTGCTTCGCAAACCGCTGTGGGAATGGTATAGGAGGGGGTCGATCTTCAGACTGTTTCTGCTTTTCGCCTGGAATGGACTTTGATGTTGATCGATGCAGTGTGGTGTCAATCGACGTGGCTCTTTCTTCTGCATCGATCGACGTGGGTGTTGCGTCGATCGGCGTGGATCTCTCTCCTGCGCAATTTTGCTCCTTTTCACCTCCACACTCATTCACAGACATCTCAGGATTCCTGTAGCTCATCCTGGACCTTAGAGTGACGGCCTTGCAGTCTTTTTGAACCCTTTGGTTCACCTCCGTTGTGCTTGGTAGCTGTCCGGGCTTGTGTTGGTTGCTGAGTGTGGTGGCCATCTGGCTCAATTGCGTGTCCATCATCTGAAAATATTTCGTCATCAGTTGCATGTAGTTGGCCATCCCCTTCACTTCGGTTTCTACTTTCCCAAACCAATTGTCAGAGATCTTGATGAATTTCTCGCGCGTCTCCTCCAGCACGGACTTCTTTCTTTCCACAATCTCTCCTCCTGTTCTGCAGCAGAAGGGTTAGAGTAAGAAAAACCAGGGTCAGATCGCCCATGGTTGTAATGATTCCCTTTATTGCCTCGGTAGTTGTTATGATAGCCACCACCAATGTAGTTCACCTCCGTCCCGGCAGTTCCAAATGAACTGCTTACGCCCCGGTTATTGTAGTCGGCCTCCACCGGAACAATAGCCATGCTTGGCTCTGCAACAGCTGCTGCTTGTGTTGTGCCCAATTTTTCAATCTCTTCACGGAGCTTTTTCACCTCAGCAACCACATCAATTTCTGGCTTAGCTTCCACAGCTTTGACCGGAATCTGTCTCTCAGTTGGCCATTGGTGGCTATTCAGCGCCATGTCAGCCAGCAACCTCATACTCTCTGCACCACTCTCCTTCATCAGTATCCCACCAGAAGATGCATCAACCAACTCCTTTGTGTGAGGATTCAAACAATCATAGAAATGGCACACTAGCATCTCCAGATCGATGACATGTCCAGGACAGAGTCGTAGAAGCTCTTTGTATCTCTTCCAGGCCTCGTAGAGTGACTCATCATACATCTGCTTGAAAGTAGTAATGGCAGCTTTCCTCTCCAGCAGCAGGCTCAGTGGGATGTAGTAGGTAAGGAACTCTGCTCGAACCTTCTCCCATGTCCCGATTTGACTTTTGTCCAGTCCAGCAAACCAAGATCGAGCCTTGTCTCTGAGTGACAATGATAACAGTCTCATTCTGATCACATTTTGGGTTACTCCGTTCTGCTTCACAGTGTTACACACCTAAATGAATTGGTTGAGGTGGGTATATGGATCTTCTACAGCTCTCCCCCAAAACTTGTTTTGCTGCACCATCTGAATAAGGCCCGTGCGCAGCTCAAAGTTGTTGGCATCCATGCCAACTCTGAATTTGCCCTCCGCTTGCTGTGGAAGAAATTGATCCAAGATGGACCTTTGCGGAACCAAAATCTTCCTGTTGTTCAACTCTGCCATTCTTGCAGCTTGCTCTGCCTGAGTAGCCTGGGCTGCTTGTAGTTGTGCTCTAATCTTCATTCACAAATTGCCTCTGCTCCTCGTGAGTCATATTTTGCAGAGGTGCTTCAGGATTCTCAGCCATCTCTCGTTGTTTTTCTTTTCCTTTATTTTTGATTTTCCTGCAGATTGCTTCAATTTCAAGGACAAAGGCCTCGGTTGTTTTTCCTTTGGCTCGTGTGTTCATGCACCTTCGCAAAAAATAGGTAGATGTCAGTTTGGCGTTGATCGATATGGATTCACGTCGATCGATGCAAAAGAGTGGTCGGCATCGATCGACGCAACGTGTGCGTCGATGAACGCAACAAAATGATAGACGTCGATCGACGCTAAGGGGCATCAATCGACGTGGGATGCAGACACGAAAACTCACATACGCACACATACAGAAAAATAAAACTCAATCTAGCAAATCCTAGAACAAACTAGTAACAAGATAAAATCTAACAATTCCCCGGCAACGGCGCCAATTTGATCACTGTAAAATCTATAGATTAATTATAGCAACAGTGGCAAATAAATTTGTAAACCCTAAGGTTATCGAATCCAGGGGAATTGTGTGGGGAAACTATCCTATATACTAGCTATGATGCTAAGATTCATTATTTGAGGAAACAAAAAATCAGGATTTTATTTGGAAAATAAAGATGACAATGCTGAAAATTAAAGGGGTTTTCAAATCATATTTAAAAGAACACAGATTCTAAGGAAGAATTCTTATTATGGATAACATGTAGAATTAATCAATTTAACAGGTGGAATGCTGCAATAATGCTATATTTCCTCGGTCTGGCAAATGTAACCTAGATTACTAATTAGTGACTATCTCCGCTCGGTCTCAAGTACAACAAATTAGTCAATCTGATAAGCAAATCAGTTCAATTCCTACAGTTTAGTACATCTTTGTGGATAGTGTAGAGTGTATCATGTATTCCTAATCCCACTATCAATATTCACCTCTCGGTCCTTCTATCAATAGCTAGACATCTAAATTAATCGTCACCTCTCGGTCCTTGAATTAAATTAGAATTGTAAAATTAACACAGGAATCATGAACCTAATTAATTAATCCTAACATGCATCCATAATAATATCAAACCCTAGAACCCGCTAGGGTTTCTAGCCATTCATCGCAGATAGAAATCTAAAATAAAACATATTAAATTGCATAAAAGTAAAAAACTTACAAGAAAATAAAAGGGTTTCGTGTTTCCCAAGTCTCCAAACTCTAAAAACTAAATAATATGATAATGTGTGCTTCACTTTTTTAAAAAGTTGAATTTACAAAGGTATTTATAGGGGTGGATGTGTATACAATCAAATCTAGGGCTAAAGATATGAATAAATCCGATTTTCATCAAATTTCCCGCATCAGCAGACTCGCGTCGATCGACGTGGCTCTTCCTTCAGTGTCAATCGATTTGGATCCACATCGATCGATGTGGTTTCTCGCCCCTTCTGCGCGGTCTTACGGTTTTGGCCATAACTTCCTCTCCCGAACTCCAATTGACACGATTCCAGTTGCGTTGGAGAGCTAACTTCCTCTCCCAAACGCCAATAGCCCGAATTCCCCTTGTGGAAGAACTCTTCACTGCTACTCTTCAACGTCACCGCTTTTGGAACGATTTTTAAGTGAATTTAGGCTTAAAACCTGCAAAAACACTAATACGCGCATAGTACCACCTAATGTAGACTAATGCATAGAATATATATATATAAACTCAATAAAACTACATAAAATAGTAGAAAATAATATAGATAAGCGAGTAAAATAATGAGCTTATCAGTTCTAAACTCATTAGTATAACTCTCTGTCGATGGGAATCGACAGAGGATAAATATAATAGCACAAAACATGCATAGCATCTCATTTAAAACAAAACATTTATACACATTTTTAAAATAAAACGCATTTTGTTTTTATACTCAAATAGTTTCTCACCTGGTGTTTGGCTTTAGGTACAGATGTCTTTTTCCAGCTAGCTGATCTTATCCTTCTCAAACTTTCAACCTCCTACAATCAATAGTGGATAGCTAATGTTAGGACGAACGACCTAGGACAAAATTAACTCATACATCTTAACATGTAATCGAACTTATTCATCCTCATCATTTCGGTTATCGACCAAAGTATTCACATACGCATGCTTAAACTCTTATCATGCTTCTAAAACCATGTATTGAACTTAGATAAAGAATACTACTCAAATCGAACAAGAATAGAACTAAAGAACACAACTATCTCTTCTCTGAACTCCGCATCGATCCACGGGAATGCCACGTCGATCGACGGACCTCTCACGTCGATCAATGTAGGTCATCTTCTCCGACGACTCGCGATCGGCTGACCTGCAAACTCCGATATATCTCCGATCTAACCTCCAAACTCACATGCAATCATATATATGACGTCCATAGACATCCTAGATCATGATTCAAGCCTCCAATCATGAAATATACACCAAAACGAAGGTTGGCTAAAGCTTATTGGAAAATGAAGGTTGACGGCGGCGGTGGCGGATTCTGGCAACCAAACTCGCTTCTCAAGGTGTCCAAAAGGTCTCTACAAGATGGGGAACACATTACAATCGATCAAATTCCAATTCCATGGCCAAATAACAAAAGTTGTGAACACACTACCTTCTCTCCTCGATAACTTCATCAATTCTCCAACTCACGAAGTCTACCTTAGCTCGAATTGAAGCTGGGAGTGAGAGATTTCCGATGGTGGTGGCAGCTTGGTCTGGTGTGGCTGGATTTGGCCGAAAAGATGCCGGGAAAGTGGTCTGACGGGGAAGGGTTTGGAAAGAGGAAATGCACTCTCTCTCTCTAGCTTGGAATAAGGTGGAGTGAATAATGGGATGTATTCATTCTATATATTTGTTCACATTAATTCCCATTATATAATATATGATTATACATATCTATATCTATACATGTATCTCACAATACAATTTCCCATCTCCTATTATATATACCAATGCATATATATATATATACATGTATTTATGTACTTCCAAATATCAAATTCCATCATCTCAATATTCCTACAACATAAAATATATCACACCATCTCAAATCCAACAATTACTCCATCATATAAATCCATCAAACCTCAATTAATCCTTTCAAATTCATACGCAATTCCAAGCTAAGAATCTAATTAAATTCTCCAGTCACGATTAAATACATCTGAATGCTCTCAATATAAAGGAAATTCTCTTTATTAAGCTCAATTGAACATTACAAAAGCTTAATCAAGCTTGGGGTATTACATCCCCTCCCCCTTATAAAATTTTCGTCCCGAAAAATAAAACGCTTCAAATAGCTCGGGATATGTCTCCTTCATCTTCTCCTCTAACTCCCAAGTCGCTTCTTACGGTCCGTGGTGACTCCAAAGCACCTTTATGAGCAGAATTGACTTATTCCTGAGCTCCTGAATCTTACGATCCAAAATAGCTTCTGGTCGCTCTTCATACTGCAAATCCGGATTCAAAACCACTTTCTCTTGGCGAATCACGTGTCTAGGATCATAAACGTACTTTCTCAATAGAGACACGTGAAACACACTGTGCATGTTACCCATACTCGGGGGTAGTGCTAACCGATATGCCATTGGACCAATGCGCTCTAGTATCTCATAAGGTCCCACATAGCGCGGTCTCAGTTTACCCTTCACTCCAAAACGTACTATTCCTCTTGAAGGCGAGACTTTGAGGAATACATTATCCCCAACTTCAAAGTATCGTTCAGCCCTCCTCGAGTCGGCTTAGGATTTCTGCCTACTCTGTGCTTCTCTGATCCTCTCTCGAATCTGATGAACTATTGCTATCATTTCACTCACCGCGTCAGGTCCAATCACTTTTCGTTGTCCTACCTCGTCCCAGTACAGAGGTGAATGACACTTCCTTTCATACAAGGCCTCATAGGGAGCCATTCCGATTGTAGCCTGATAACTGTTATTGTAAGCGAACTCAATCAAATGCAAAATCGGCTCCCAACTGCCTCTTCGATCCAAAACCACTATTCTCAGCATGTCTTCGAAAGTTTGAATGGTCCTCTCGGATTGACCATCTGGCTGGGGGTGAAATGCCATGCTAAAATTCAGGCGAGTCCCCAATTCTTGTTGCAAGCTTATCCAGAATCGAGATGTGAACTTTGCATCTCTGTCAGACGTAATAGATTTCAGCACTCCGTGCAATCTGACTATCTCTTGGACATAAATCCGAGCCAATTTGTCTGATCCATAGTTCACTTTGATTGGCAGAAAATGAGCACTCTTCATTAGACGGTTAACTATGACCAATATCACCGTATTCCCTTTTTGTGACCTCGACAATCCCGTCATAAAGTCCATGGTGATATGTTCCCATTTCCACTCAGGGATATCTAACGGCTACAACTTCCCGTACGGCCGTTGATGCAATGCCTTAACTTGTTGACAAGACAAACATTTCTCCACGTACAAGGCTACATCTTTCTTCATACCATCCCACCAGTACTTAGTTTTCAAATCATGGTATATTTTGTATATCCTGGGTGAGGGTATATGGCATATCATGAGCCTCACTCAAGATCTCATTCCTCAACTCCTCGTTGTTCGGCACCAAGATTTTGTCTCTGAACAATAGTGCACTATCAGATGCTTCTCGATACTCTCCCACTGGCTTGACCTTCAGCTTCTGAGGCAACTTCTCAATTGTTGCGTCTCCTTTCTGTGCCTCTATAATTCTCTCTCTCAAATCCGGCACCACAGTCAAAACTGCTACTTCATACTTCTTCCTCTCTCCAGGCGATATCACTTCTAAACTGAGTTTCTCGAACTCCCTGATCAGATTGCCTTCTCTTGTAAGCATACAGCCTAACTGTGCTTCTCCTTTCCTGCTCAAGGCATCAGCTACTGAATTAGCTTTGTCTGGGTGATAATTTATTATCAAATCGTAATCATTTACGAGCTCTAACCATCTCCTCTGCCTCATATTCATATTCTTTTGTTCGAAGAAGTACTTCAAACTCTTATGATCAGTGAATATGGCACACTTCACACCATAGAGATAGTGTCTCTAGATCTTTAACGCATTGATTACGGCCGCTAACTCCAAATCGTTAGTTGGATAATTCACTTCATGCGGTCTTTACTGTCTTGACGCACAGGCTATCACCTTCCCGTCCGACATCAACACACAACCTAACCCATTCTTAGATGCATCAGTATAAACGTCAAAGTTTTTGTCTGATTCAGGCACTACTAAGACTGGCACAGTTGTCAATAGCTGCTTTAGCTTCAGAAAACTCTCTTCACACTCCTCCGACAAAACAAACTTCACACCTTTCTGCAATAACTGCATCATCGGCTTTGCAATCTTCGAGAAGCCCTCGATGAATCTTCTGTAATATCCTGCCAAACCAAGGAAACTGCGTATCTCATTCGGCAACGTCGGTGATTTCCAATCTATCACCGTCTGAATTTTGGCTGGATCTACCTTGATTCCGTTTACAGAAACAATGTGACCTACGAACATCACTTCTCTCAGCCATAATTCACACTTGCTGAACTTTGCATATAGCTTCTCATCCCTCAAGGTCTGTAACATTGTTCTCAAATGCTGCTCATGCTCTATTTCGCTCTTCGAGTATATTAGAATGTCATTGATAAACACCAACACAAAGTTATCAAGATATGGATGAAATACTCGATTCCTTAAATCCATGAACACTGCTGGAGCGTTTGTGAGTCCAAACAGAATTATTACAAACTCGTAATGACCATATCTGGTTCTGAATGTTGTCTTAGGAATGTCCTCCTACGTAATCTTCAACTGATGATACTCCGATCGAAGATCGATCTTAGAGAAAACCTTAGCTCCATTGAGCTGATCAAATAGATCGTCGATTCTCAGTAACGGGTATCTGTTCTTCAGTGTCAGTTTGTTTAGCTCCCGGTAATCTATGCACATACGCATTGACCCGTCCTTTTTCTTCACAAATAGAATCGGTGCACCCCATGGTAACACGCTAGGATGAATATATCCCATATCCAATAGGTCCTATAGCTGGACCTTCAATTCCTGCAATTCTTTCGGGGCCATGCGGTACGGTGCTTTAGAAATTGGTGCTGCACCCAGGTCCAAATCGATGGTGAATTCTTTAGCTCTGGTTTCTCCTCTCCCTCCAAGTATACTAAGAAGGCTTGATTTACTGCCTTACGCAACAACTTCGTTGCCTGAATTGTGGAGATTACACGAACTCTCTGCCTCTTTCGGAACCCATGCACAATTGACTCTTCATTCCCTTGCTGAGGGATGATCACCCTCCTCTCGCGACATAAGATCGTCACCTTATTCTCTGTCAGCCCATGCATTCCTAGAATTACATCCACATCATGAATGTCCAGTACATTCAACTCTGCTACTCGAATCTCGTTATCATTCAACTTGATTCTCAAGTCTCGACATACTAAAGTAGAAATAGTGGGTTCCCCTGAAGGTATTGCTACGTTCAAGTCACGACTATTCTTTTCTACCTTAAGTTCTAGTGCCTCAACGCATGCAGATGAAATAAATGTATGTGATGCTCCAGTGTCAAAAAATACCAAAATAGGTATATCATTTATGCATCACATACCTGCCAGATTTCCATCATCCTGGTTGCCATCCAAGGCATAAGCTCTGGCTCTCCTCTGCTGCTCACCTCCACCTTGTTGGTTTCCATTTTGATTCTTGGGTGGTGCTTGGTTGCCCTGCCAGCCTCCTCATCTGTTTCCCATATTGCCTCTCTAGGGCTGGCGGTGACCTCTAATCGCTCTCAACTGCTGGTTAGCAGGTCTCTGAATGTTTTGGCGATTTCCACCTTGAACTGGCGGCGCTGTGCAATGGTTGTCATAATGACCCTGGCCTCCACAGTTATAACATCTAACTGCATTCCTCTGACAATCACCCGTATGCCTCCTGCCACACCTCTGACAGTTCTGGTTACTGCATCCCTCTAGTCACGACTCGGAGCCATCTGCGGGTTGTTCCTATGAAAATTCTGATGGTCCTGCCTTCCTTGGAAATTCTGTTGTCGGCCTTGGTCATGGCGTTTCTGGCTGCCCTGACCCTGCACAAACTACCTCGGCGGCTCCTCCAACTTCCTCTTTTGAATCAGAGTTGGGGCCTGTACTTCTTGTACCTCCCATTCCGGCATCTTCTTCTTATTCTCGGATGCCTCGATGTCCAAAGCATGGCTCAACAATTCTTGATAGCTTAACCCTTTCATTGTCGCCGGCTGCGTGCGGGTCTCTTCGCACAGCCCATCCCTGAACTTCTCCGCCATCTTCTGTGGCGTGTCCGCCAGATGCGGCGCCATCTGAAGAAGCTCTCCAAATTTAGTATCATACTCCTCCACTATTAGTTTTCCCAGTTCAAACAAAAAGAATTCCACCTCCCTGTCCTTCCGATATTGCTTTGGAATACACTTCTCATACAAAGCTTCCTTGAATCTCTCCCAGTTTAACTGATCTCTCTCTCCTGGTGCGACCGACTTCACGTAGGTCTCCCACCATCAATCAGCCTTTCCTTTCAACTGATATGACATACAATTGATCTTTTCTGACTCGGAGCACCTCATGTGCTTAAAGATCTTCTCGAGTTCAATCACCCAGTCTTCTGCAGCTACCGGACCTCCCGTCTCATCGAAAGTTGGAGGTTGCTGCTTCCTGAAAGTTTCCATCCATTTGACTGACAAAACTTCTGGTACTCCTCCGTGCGGCGGTGGAAATTGTCCCTGTTATGCAGCTGCACTCTCATCATCAGACACAACCTCGTACTCCTCATAATCTTGATTCATAGGGGCTTCCTCCCAATACGGGTTCTCATGCTCTTACTGCGGGTTAGCTCTCCCACGGCCTCTGCCTCGGCCGCGGCCTCTACCTCTGCTCTGGTCTATGAATTCCATTATCCTTCTCTGCAAAACCACACAAATAAGCATCTCACAATAACCTCAATATACCATTCACTTTAAAAATCAACAATATCATCCATCACCAAATCAAAGCTCTTAAACAATTGTCATCAATAGCATAATCAATACAATCCATCAATATCCAAATAGTACCAACCACGATCATTCTCCCATCATACAACAATAACAAAGTTCTCAAAACATAACAAGGTATTATAAAGCATTGTAAAGATGTCCATGTTCAAGTACAAAACAACAAAACATCCAGTCCGCAACATCTCTCACTCGGATCCCTCAGACGGATCCTCCTCCTCCTCCTCCTCTTCATCCTCCGTCTTCATCTGTCCCTTACCCCTGTCGTGAACTACCGTCCTCCTGCCTCGACTGCTCTCCGTGTCACTAGATAAGCAGATCGGCACTTGTCTCATCCCATAGCCATGAATGGTCCCATGGCCACCAAACATATCCTCCCATCCGCAAGCAGTCGGCCTCGACCACATCTATGCACTGTCCCAACCGGAATCATGTGCCGGCTTAGCCCCGCTGGGCCCTCCAATATCCTGCTGCAGCTGCTTAACAGATGGTGCGGGCAGATCATGACATCTAAAAGGCAACGTCGGATCCTGATACGACGGAGGATACTGAACTGAAGCTGTGGAAAAGTCACACTAAGAATACGGATCATAAGCTCCTCCCTGCTGTAACCTAGGCTGGGGTGGCGCATAAGCTGCTGCAGGTGTACTCGGTATAGGTCGTACTCTCGGACGTGACGTGGGTATATGTACAGGTGCAACCTAAGCAATAGATGGTGCAGGTAGTGAAGCTGGAGTCCACTGCGGCGACGAAGTCCTGGTCTTGGATGCCTAAGTGCCTCTGGAAGATGCTGGCGAAGGATTCCCCTCCGCAATCACCTTCTGAATCAAGTCTGCCTTAAAGCGCCGGTAACTCCCCATGGTGCCCGACACGCTATCACAGTGCCATCTAGTCAGCAACAATACCCAATCGGTCCATCTGTCCGGCATGAGGTTCATTGTCCTCTCCACTGCCACCCTATCTGTCACTCCCAAGTAGCGCACTCTCTCCCATAATACCAAATAGTCCAGCAAAGCCGATGTGAGGTTCTCCTCAGAGAAAGGAAGGTGCTCCCTGAATCATCTCACTAGCCTCTCCTGGGGGTCCATCTGCCACAACAACAACAACAAACGGTCAGTCCCAAGGTCAAAATAACATCATCATACACAACTCTGTGTCTCGGTGGCACTCGTCCTCCAATACACTATGTGGAGGATCCAACTGATCCTCGTGCTAACACACTCACTCGAGTCTCAACTATACTTGCCAGGCTCTCCGTGCATTCTGCACACTTGACACCCACTAACCTTGTGCATTTTGCACACTCAACTCAACTACTAGATTCTCCAGTCACAACACAAGGTTTAAATTCTAAGTTTAGTAACCATAGGTGTCGTTTCACTCCACCCTTACAACACCAATTTGCAACAACCCACCAACCAAGTCAATGCCTTTTCAAGGCCCCCAGTTAATTAGTTAGTCCTGGTTCATTCTAATCATCCCTCAGTTCAACACCAAAATACATCACACAATAGCTCAACACAACTAGCACATCTATAGCCAAAACACCAAAATTTTCAAACGTTTGCAATTAATTAAATAATCAATCAAATCAATTTTAATTCTCACTTTCAAAGATGGTCACCTCACCTGTGCCGAATTTAAACAATTTTCAACTTTTGAAATATCAAAACCTTCTCAACTCAAAGAAATTCTCAAACTTTCATAATCAAAAGCTTTCTCAACCTCAACACTTTCAAACCACTTCATCAGCGACCAGTGTTAGCAATCTTGCTTAACACAAAATTAATTCAATCCAAAACAATTCACTCCCTTATTCCACATAACACGGTTTTCTTCCAACTCCCAAAAATTACTTTCAATTTTAACTCAAGATTTTCAAAGATACTCAACTCATGTTTAAATTGCAAGCGGAAAACTTTTAAATCTTGGAAACGTACCTCAGTTGGCGCAGGATGGAGTAGGGAGTAAACACGAGCGGATACTTCGACCGACTTTCAAATTTAAACACTTTTAGGACTCGAAGGTTTTCAAAATACTTTAAAATCATTTAAAACCCAAAAACTCAGCTCTGATACCACCTCTGTAACGCCCCCTAACTGACCTTCCCTAATTTGGAGTCGCGTTACATTGATGTTCAGGTTTTTCCAAACATTTCTTCATTTCGATAAAGCAGAAGACTTGCATAGATTGAAAAGATGTATTCGAATACAAAAGAGATTATGCTTCGAGTCTACAGTCTAAGAAAAACAATTTAAAACAAAAATCAGTTTAAATGGGAAGGAAAGAAAAGAGCGTGTTGCAGCGTGTGTAACGTGATGGAGATATGCATATGAAGATGCATATCTCAGGATCTAAGGATTTCAAAACTCTTTACGTCGCCTGTTTTCACCCCTGCTCTTCCATCCTTGCTGCTCAACCTGCGTATTTAAAAAATAATACGAGGGGCTGAGTACGAATGTACCCAATGGAAAACATGCCCGAAAACATACATTATATATGAGAAAATGCTATGCAACTCACACAGATAGGCACACGGTTTTGTTGAAAGAAACGGTGCTATTTAAAATATTTTTCATTTGCGCGCTATTTCACATGTTATTATATCAGTTTTGGTGTTGTAACTGGAAGTTGGCCGGCTTCCAAATTACGATGATCAGTTAGGAACGTAATACACACTCAACCTACTGTCATCTAAGTGCACTAGTCTCAGCATTTTACCCTTCAGATCACGATTCAAGCCTCCAATCATGAAATATACACCAAAACAAAGGTTGGCTCAAGCTCACCGGAAAATGAAGGTTGACGGCGGCGGTGGCGGATTCCGGCAACCAAACTCACTTCTCAGGGTGTCCGAAAGGTCTCTACAAGATGGGGAACACATTACAATCGACCAAATTCCAATTCCATGGCCAAATAACAAGATCTAACTCCTAAACCTGGAAATCAAAAGTTATGAACACACTACCTTCTCTCTTCGATAACTTCTTCAATTCTCCACCTCACGAAGTCTACCTTAGCTCGAATTGAAGCTGGGAGTGAGAGCTTTCTGATGGTGGTGGTTGCTCGGTCTGGAGTGGCCGGAGTAGGCCGGAAAGACGCTGGGAAAGTGGTATGACGGGGAAGGGTTTGGAAAGGGGAAATGCACTCTCTCTCTCTCTAGCTTGGAATAAGGTGGAGTGAATAATGGGATGTATTCCTTCTATATATTTGTTCACATTAATTCCCATTATATAATATATAATTATACATGTCTATATGTATACATGTATCTCAAAATACAATTTCCCATCTCCTATTTTATATACCAATGCATATATATATGTATTTATGTACTTCCAAATATCAAATTCCATCATCTCAATATTCCTACAACATAATATATATCACACCATCTAAAAACCAACAATTACTTCATCATATAAATCCACCAAACCTCAATTAATCCTTGAAAATCCTATCAAATTCATACATAATTCCAAGCTAGGTAATCTAATTAAATTCTCCAATCACGATTAAATACATCTGAATGCTCTCAATATAAAGGAAATTCTCTTTATTAAGCTCAATTGAACATTACAAAAGCGTAATTAAGCTTGGGGTATTACACATTTAGACTTTAGCGAAGCAAATAGACATATCCATATCTTGCGTAATCGTCAATAATTATGTCAAAGTACTCGTAACCTCCAAGAGCTTGAGTGGATGTATGTCCACATAAGTCAATGTGAATCAGTTTTACCACATCCTCTATTCGAGAGTGCTTTGTCTTAAGAGGCTTCGTCGTCATCTTTCCCTTTATACAAGATTCACAGACTTGATGACGTACCACTAGGAATGAATCCAAGACACCATCATCTGCTAGTCTCTTAACCCTTTTTAGATTGATGTGTCCGAGTCTCAAGTTCCAGAGATATCTTTGATCCTCATCACAAGAAAAGTATCTCTTTAAATGATTATTATTATTGGATGAATTCGATGCAACATTCACGGAAGATTTATGCAAAGAATTTATGATATAGAGATAGTTAGTTAGTATACCATGACAGATAACACCATTATTACCAATTATAGAAACACCACTGTCGTTTTGATATGTATGTGAAATATATACTCTCCGCTGCCCATAGAGATAGTTACCTCGTCATGTTTCAGCTGTCGTATCGGAATGAAACCCTGCAAAGTATAACAAACATGATCAGTAGCTCAAGAATCCACTACCCATGAATAGGAATAAACCGATGCTACAAATGTTTCCATTATAATTGCACATGACGTATCTTGTCCTTTCGTGCCATGCACTGGACAATTTACTCTTGCGCATTTCCTGTGTTTATACGTTTTGGTGATGACCCTTGCATTTTCAACCTTTTCCAACCTTTCAATCATGCCATTAGCCTTAGCCATTGCTTCTTCAAGAGCTGCCAAAGTTGGAGCTAATTCCCATGATATGATGTTAGATTGTTCCACTATCAGACTTCCGATTAGCCCTACCTGAGTTAACTCTCGCCTTCCAGTAACATTCTTGACAAAGTCGTCAAAAAATTTAGGTAGAGAGTTCAGGATTATGTTTTTGTTGATACAGTAGTGTCAACACATCCACCTCTCTGCATTTACTTGTTCATGATGTTAGTCATGATCATAACATGTAGTGTCACCAAACTTCCCATTAGTCATTTTCTTGCAAACGAGATCCTTTACAAGATCATAAATGATAGTTCGTTCCACCTCCCCACATACTGCAACAAGATCTCTCCAAATCTCAATAATACTGCCGAAGAATCTATATATACTTGAGTTTCAATTCACTAGACAGACTGTTCATGATGATAATGTAAGAAAAATCATCAGAGGCCACCCATCTATTATGTGATTTTTGCTCAAGCTCATAAACCTCTTCATACCGAGGAACCAATGGATCCATAGAAAAATACTCGAAGTAAAATCTCCATTTAGGAAAATTTGGACAGTTAATGGGTTGAGTGATATGAGATTGATAACGTGTGATACAAACATGTCTGAAAACAATAAATTAAAACATAATCGCAATCTTTTGAAACAAATAAATATTGCAACCTTATGATAAATCAATAATATTGTTTCCTCCAATAGCCCAAATAATTTTATTGCAAGCCACACATGTGGACGTTTACAACAAAACACTTTACCAGACTGCATCTTTCAGTTCAAGTCTTTTAATTCCTATACATGTCAGTTTCCATTAACGAATGGAACTAATAATTGGAGATTAACCAAGACCATGTTATCCCACTAAGCAGGGACATCACAAATGAGTTATACTCTGAAAAACATCTAAGCAAAAATACCACAAAACCAACCTTCCTATATAAAAATTGATTTGTCATACACACCAGGTCCATGACGCATGATCTTTTATAATAAAGTTGTCTCCTATAATTCAATCCTAGAGAACTCGTGAAAGATCAAATGTGCAAGCTACACATGTACACGTTTATGCATGTGCTCCCACTTCTCACATGAATTAAATGTTTGTTTTAAGAAATCTCATCTATTAGAACTTATGAATAATAAAATAAGCAAGCTACACATGTAGACGTGTAATTATTATATTATCCACTTCAGTCCGTAGAGGCAATTGGACGAGTGTTGGGGTGATGCAGAGGAAGAGCCATGTGGGATGCCTCCATTTTGACCATGTGCGTCGGTCGATGTTGAGGAACAATACACATATATATTGAGCAACATGAAGGATCAAACAATGTAGGTGGCCTTAATCAAGACACGCATGTTGTTGAATCAATTTGACATCAATCGACGTGAAAGATGGCATCGACCGACACATCTGGAAGATGGTTAAAACATAAAGAAATCTAAGGAGAAAACCCCCAAAGAAAATGCAGATCCAATTCCCTCTATGCCCTTCCCTAAAAAATTTTCCAAACTAAAGGAGGACTCGAAGTTTACTAGGTTTGTGAAGAACATGAAGAACGTCAGCATCAATCTGCATCTTATAGAAGCTTTGAGAGAGATTCTAGGGTACACAAAATACCTCCAAAAGCTAATGAGAGAGAAAAGTAGTTTGTGAAGAACTCAACCGCGGAGATTCATGAGCAGTGCAACCTTCTACTCCAAAAGCAGGTGCCCATCAAAAGCAGCGATCTAGGTTGCTTATAATCCCATTGAGATCAGGGGATGCATGTTCGAGCGAGTATTGTGTGATACTGGGGCCTATATAAATCTGATGTCATACTCCATCTACAAATGTCTCAACATTAGAGAGATGAGGCCCATGACGATAACTTTGCAGATGGCGAACCGATCTGTGCCAAACCCCAAAGGTATGTTTGAAGATGTACTCATTCTTATGGGTCATCATATCTTTCCTCGAGATCGTATGGTGCACGAGATGAAAGAAGATGCATCTATGCCTATGATTCTAGGGAAAGAGTTCTTAGACACTAGTGCTTCTTTGCTCTTATGTCAGAATGGGGAAATCACATTTCGAGGAAATAGTAAGAAGATCACCTTTGTGATCAACAAGAGCAAGAAGGAAGTAGAAAGCAACCGGGTATCAGTGGAAGAATAACATGAAAAAGAGTCTGACAGTGTGGAGGAGACTGTCGAGCTCGAATGGGAGCAAGAGAACGAGATAGCAAAACTGTCAACTACTATATTTATTCCCGAGCTCGTCATTGTCATTTTTATGTGTGTGAAATGTATACTTGTTAGGCGCATAAGTGTGATCATTTCATGTATATTTCACCCACATATCATATGTTTTATGTAGAATTGATGTGGTTTTAGCGTGTTTTAGTGTTTGATGTGTGTATGAAGGAGATTAAGCATAAAACCAAATGTTTGAGCCATTTTTTGGATGAATTTCAACCCAAATATTTCATGTGTGAAGTTGATTTTGACCCTAACGGAGCTGGATGAGCTGAAAGTAAGGAACATAGCCAAATTTCAATCGAGACCAATCTGGCATCAATCGAAACTTCTCAACAAAGCCAAATCTTAACCCAGCTCAAATCATTTCAGTTGAAATTAGCTTGGCATAGGTAGATTTCAACCTAGATTTGTTCATCTTAGTCGAAATGGATTGGGTTTTGTTGATTTTTCTGAACCGAGGACCATTTTGGTCGAAATCCAACCTTCTGGGGTGAAAATCTGGAGTAGCTACTAACTATAAAAGGGGGAAAATAGAGTTACCTCAGGACTTTTGGCAGCTATTTGGTTCGAAACACTTCCAAACTTTTCTCAATCAAATCTAGAGGAGATTCAAGGCTAGATTTTCCTAATTGAAGAGGAATAAAGGAAGAAATCAAGATTTAAAACTAGGAATCAACAATTTAAGGAAAATGTACACTCAATCCTCTCTTGTAATGGCTTTTCAATCATCTGTATTTCCAATTGAACAAGTTGAATGTATGAGAGGCTAGATTACTTTGGATATTGGATAGAACTACATGTAGTGGATGCTTGGATTGTGTGAATTATATGTTTACTTTCCAATTGAGGTTTACAACAAACTTAAGCTTTTCTCCTATTCATTTTTTGTAGGCATTCACCAATTGTTTGATAGACTGATGCATAGATTGTAGCCAACACACAGATCAAGGTGTCGTGATAAGTTTTGTTGCGTGTGAGTATAGATCTAATCGATTGTGAAGTGAATGCTCATAAATCATGAATTGATCACTGTAAATCTACTAATTAATTACAAAAACAGTGGCAAATAAATTTATAAGATACCAAAAGGTAGTCGAACCCAGAGGAATTGTGTAATGAAATTATCTCATATACTAATCACAACTTTAAGATTTATTATTTGAGCAAATAGAAAATCAAGTTTTTGCTTTGAATTTAAAAATACAAAGCAATACTAAAGAATAAAGATTCCAGGGAAAATAATCAATCAACATACATGAAAGATCAATCTACTCCGCAATGTTGAGAAATTAGAATAAGATACTATAGTTCTTAGATCGGGCAATTATAACTTAGGTTACCATTATGTGACTGTATATGCTTGGTCGGCCTCATGAACACAATAATAGTCAACCTCATAAAGCATTAAATTTATTCCTTAAAATTAATTATTCTTCCATTTGAGACAAAAATTCAACGGTATTAAGATTTCTATTCCTATTATTAATCTTCTCCTCTCGGTCTTTCAATTAACAACTATAAATGTAGAATTAATATCATCTCTCAATCCATCATCAATTCTAAATTTAATAATTACACCGGGAATTTAAACCATGCAATTTGAGTTGATTAATCTAACATGCAATCATGATCAATTATTCATAAACTTAGAACCCGCTAGGATTTCCAGCCACTCATCACAGATAGAAATAAAAAAAAAACATATTATTAACTTGCATAAAATTAACTTACAATAAAAATAAAGGGTTTCGTGTTCTTAAATTCTCCTAAAACTCTAAAAACTGAAATACAAAATGAATGATGGATGAAAGATAAAAAAATCGAGTTTATATGGCTAATTAAAGAGGTGGATATATATATTTTGAGATCTAGGGCTAAAAATAACATATATTCCAATTTGGGGTTGAATTTTCCTTCTTTGAATTCCGCGTCAGTCGACATGGAGTTGTGTCGATCGACGCGGATCTTTCATGTCAGTCGACATAGACTTGCATCAGTCGACGCGTCATTACCATGTATATCGACGTGGCTCCACGTTGGTCGAAACAAAGACCCCCCAATTTCGCCACTTTTCCCAAACTAATTTTTTGCTCCAAAACCTGTAAAAAAACACCACAAAAAGCTTAATAACTCATAAAAATTCGACTCATCCATTAAATTCAATAAAAATAAATAAAACACTAGAAAATAATATAGATAAAGGGAAAATACGGAATTTTATCCAAAAAGTTTTCATTTCTCGGAATTTTATCCAAAAAATTTTTATGTTTGGGAATTTTATCCAATTTAGTTGAAATTAATTTTTTTGACGATAAATCACCCGTTAAATCCCACATAATTTTCACGTCGTGTTCAACTAACGTCTACGTGGTTTATTAATGAGTTGGACACTACACGGAATTTAACATGTGGTTCATCGTACAAAAAATTCATTAGTTAAGTTGGATAAAATTCCCAAACAGAAAACTATTTTGGATAAAATCACCTAAGAAATAAAACATTGGATAGAATTCCCAAACAAAAAAAAAATTTTGGATAAAATTTCCTAACAGATAAAATTTTTGATAAATTTTCGAGAAGTAAAAGTATTTTGGATAAAATTCCCTTTATTCCCTATATATAAATGAGCCAAATTACGAGCTTATCAAACCTCCCAAACATGAATGTTTGATTCTCCTCAACCAATAGGCAAGAAGGAAATAAAAAAAATCATGCAGTTGAAGTGCAATGCCTCATAAGATCCATCACAGTCAAGAATCAAAAATCCAGTACACACCAACAATTTGAAAGAGACAGAAAATCCATCAACTGTGAAAGAACTCAAGGGAAGTGTATTGCTCAACTCTCAAGTGTTTAAGGTAGATGAAAGAACACAACAACATGTATTAAGAAATTTCTACCATATGTTTTCAAATTTTCTAGAATGTGTACACAAGTATTGGATCAAGAAGTACTTTCAACAAGTTGTAATGTATGTTTTTTGTGACAAGATAGAGAAATTTGGTCAAGTGACTCAAATTCATCAAGCTGGCTAAGTCAAACAAATTATAACCACTCACTATTTATCATCCACCTCATCTATAAACTCATCATTTTTTTCTTTTTCTTTTTCTTTTTCTTTTTTTTCCTAGCTCTTTTGAATCTCTTATGCTCTTTCAATAATTTGTACACATTTTTTTCAGAGACCTTATGAGAATTCTAATTTTCTTTGAACTATTCTATCACCCGACTTTGCATCAACCACTAATTGAAAATTTCTTATCTCCAATTCACATCAATCTACCCCGTACAATCCACTACTCAAGACACAAGCAAAACCAGCACATTCTTAAGCTCATAGACAAAGAATGAAATGTAAAGGCTCAAAGTGGCAAACTAGGGAACATTTAATTGTGAAGGTATAGTGTTTAGGATATTGGGTTAACAAAGATGGTTTAATATCATCTCCTAAACTTGGGCACACTATGCAGTCTCGAAACAGAAATTAAACATGTGCTAGATAAATCAAAACATACATAAGAATCTCACATCAAACGAATATAAGACTCAAAATCTCACACCAAGGTTTAAAATTTTCTTCCACGATTAACTTCAAATCAACTCAATCATCATACAAGTGTAAGTTTCAAATCAATCCTATCATGCAGCATTCTACATTCATGGGAAATCAACCACAGTCACAATAAATTCAAACTTAATCATCAATCCATTCTAATCGCACATCCTCATTGAAGTTGTATCAAAGTAAAAAAAAATTCTCAAAAAATAGCATAAATTCAGAAATTCTAGGCAAAAATTTAGATACTGAAAGCATAATAAATAAAACATAGAACGTTCTATCTCTTGGCCACATCCCCCCAAACTTATTTCTAACTCAGAGAACGAAATAAGTTTGAAAATCAAACAAGAGAGAGAACGGTACCTGTTAGTTGATCTCAAACATAAACTTTTTTATCCTAGAATCTTCAAAAATCGCACGGTGTGTCGGTCGACGGGGAACCTTCGCATCAACCCCTTCACTGGGTTGAAGTGCTTCACGTTAGGCTCTCTGTGTCTATCGATGCCAGGCTGCGTCGATCGATAGAAAGACTATTTTTCTAATTTCTTTAATACAATTGAAACAAATTGCAAAAAATGAAAATAACATGAAATTTGAAAAGAAAGAGAGTAATAATTGGGTTACCTCCCGTCAAGGGCTTTATTTATCATTGCAGCTCAACAATACCTCAGATCACCATGCCCACGGGGGTTGAGTCCAGACTCGTTCGCCTTTTAAATCCACCATAAACACGTTGCGGTCTTGAATGACTGTTGGAAGCTCAGAAAGAGATGGCGTAGTCTTAATTTCACCAACTTATTTTCGTGCTTCCATTCAATGACAACTTGCTCCTTCTTTTCATCCTCGATTTCCTCCACTTCATCTTCAGAATCTTCAATGGAGGTGATCCAGTTGCACTCAGACTGTGGTCGGCTTTTGACGATCACGAAGGTGATCTTCTCATCATTGGCGTGCAGAGTGATTTCGTCGGTCCTACAATTTATTACAACTTCACTAGTGTACAACTTCTTGTCAAGTACTGCAAAATCTGCAGGAAAGATTAGATGACCTATAGGAATGAGAACTTCCTCTAATATACATTTGGGGTGAGACACAGATCGGTCTGCCATTTCTCCAATGTTGAGGCGATAGAAGATGGAATAGGGCAAGAGATAGATGTTGGCACCATTATCGCACAACACCCTTTAAAATTTTATCCCCCCAATCTTAATTGGGATAGAAAAGCAACCTGGATCACTCTTCTTAATCGGCAATAAGTTTTGGAGTAAGAGAATGCACTGTTGATGTATCTTTATAGTTGAGTTCTCCACGAACTGCTTCATTCCGCTCATCAGCTTTCAGAGGTACTTAGATTTTTTAATTGTGCGAGGTGATGTATGGTTAAAAGCTTAAAGATTGGAAGATCAAAGGAGTCAAAGAGAGATTGAAGGAATTGAAGAATAGATGGAGTACAAAATAAGAGCAACCTCGGAGATGTTGGATAAGTTAGAGAGACAAGTGAAGGAGATACAGACAAGTGAAGGAGATAAGTTACCTTTCTTTCCCGATTGATAGATAAGGTTGAAAAGAAAGTGATACTAGGAGACATAGTGAATGAATCTTGTGATTTGTTTGGAAAAGGAGGTGACATTAAATTGATGATTAATCCCATTGAGGTATTTGAGGTGTCTCTTGAAATTTGGACCTGGTTGGATGATGTGCCGGATGGCTTGCTTGTGTTGAGAGAATTGCAAGAAGTAATGAGGCAAAGTATGGTTGAAGGAAGCTTGAGAAGTATGTCAATGAACGAGTTGCTTCCGAGTAAGGTGCGAGCAAGGGAGAAAGGTATCTTCAAAATCTAAAAGGTTTTTGATAATTGGTGAACATGGTAAGGTTGTCTAGCTACCGACGTTAACCGAAGCGCTTGTTGGGAGGCAACCCAACCGTTTTTCTTTCTTTTGTTTTAATTCTTGCCTAGGTAATTTTCTTAATGTTTCTTGTTGGTTTGTAGATTACTTTGTTGACATGTGCTAGGGGGAACGTTTGGAGCGTGAGGAGTGATTAACTACCGTTGGCTAATTTTATGAAGTTAATCTCACTTGACTAAGTTTGGGAGGATGTGTCGGCTGCCGATTTTGGTTTTTTCTTCTCCTCTTCCTACCTTTCCTTTGTCTACCTTGTGTTGGAGTAGTTGATTTCCCTTATATGGTTGGGTTTAGATATTTGGATACATTTAGATGATTTGATTAGGTTGTACTTTATTTTACACTTTTGGATTTGGATTTGGATTTGTTAGATGATTGAATGATTTGATCTTTTTAGTAGATGGATGTTGATATGTGGATTCATTGTCCTATTGTTTCTACATTTTTGTTGTAGGATGATTGATAAATGGATCGAGGAATGTTTGTTGGTGCTAGTGGTACAATGTTTGATTTGTATAGATTTCGGATTGTGGAATGTTTGGTGGAAAGATGTTTGGATGAGATTATTGTTGGTTTGAATGTTTTTATTTTTGTGAGGATTCATTGTGGTAGTGTTTGGAAGTGAGACTTTTATTTGGTGGATATGAGCTTTTGTTGCAATGAATTATGCTCAATTGGTGGTGTATTTGTGTTTATATTAAGTAGGTACAATACGACGATGGAGAGCGCTTTGATCGTTGATGACAATGGGTAACACATTCATTCGTTCCTCTTGCCATTTTGGTTTTAGTTGTGTTGCATTTTCATCGAATTAGGTTGATTGAATGTTTGCATGATTGTGTGTGTGGTGAACCCGAACAAGACTAGATATTGACTCTTGATGAGTTAGTGAAGTTTGATTCCTACTTGAACCGGTGATAGGGCGGAATCATAGATATTGTAGTATGCTTAGGTTAGAATTTTAAATTGCCGAGCTTTGTGTGTTTTAATGCTTGAGACTTAACAAAAACCCGTGAGATTTGAGCTAGGAGATTGTCATATCTATTTGGTTGTGAGAGGTGAGATTGAGAGTGAGAATTCTAGAACTTGCATCCATTCTCCATCTATTAGCATGAGCCTTTGACTAGAAAATGATATTAGGTCATCGATTCCTAGTTTTACCTTGCACATTGGGGGTATAAGGCATTCTATTTGATCATTATATGCCTTTATTTCCTTTGTTTCCCGTGATTGGGCTTTTATGGAGATTTCTCTTTGATATGATTAGGAAAAAATATGGGAGAATGTGAGTTTGAGGGTGAATACGGTGTTGTGAGTTTGGGTTGGGAATTGTTTGGTTTAATTGAATCCCATTTGATGAGGCTAGAAAGAAATAAATTGAAAAGTTGGAAAAGAAATGGTGCAAGTCATGAAAAATGAGCACCAACGAAAATATTTGTGGTGGAAAAGAAAATAAAAAGAGAGAAAAATGAAACATGCAAGGGCATGAGAAAAGAAAAGTGAAAATGAAAAGAAAAGAAATTTGAATAAAATTCGGGATTGGTTGATTGTTTGGGGGTTTTGGGAACTTGAGGACTTTAGTCACTTTGGCCTAAAACCACCTACCTTATAGACAACCACGTTATAACCAAAACAACGACCTTTTGG
Organism: Plectranthus barbatus; assembly: GCA_026898455.1. Lineage (NCBI taxonomy): Eukaryota > Viridiplantae > Streptophyta > Magnoliopsida > Lamiales > Lamiaceae > Plectranthus > Plectranthus barbatus. The sequence continues at coordinate 91,848 of JAPKLW010001028.1, read as the reverse complement.
ATTCAAGAATCTAGCTCATTGAAGTACAGTGGTGAGATAGGATACAAGCCTATGGAAATCAAACTTGATATCTCGTGCTTAATGATTGGTTCCAAAAAACTAGAGGGAGTGAATTTCATTTCTTATATCTATCTTGTTGAGAGGTTTGAGTCTCTTGCATTATCGGTTCACAAATTTAAGTGATAATCTTGTTTGATTGAGGCATGCTAAGATAGATATGATCAGGTATGAGGTATTGCACTAGGAAGGATGAATACATTTCTTTGTTTTGATTGAGGACAATCAAAGGTTTAAGTTTGGGGGATTACGATATGTTTGTAAAATGACCGATTTATTGATATGTTTGAGTGCTTTTTTGTGTTCATTTTACCCACATATCATATGGTTTTCGTGTGTTTTTGTCTTATTTTCGTGTTTTATTGTGTTGGTGCAGTGTAGGGAAGGAATTGAGCATTTCTCATCAAGTTTGACCCAATTTTGGTGAAAAATCGACCCAGATCATGTTTATGCATGGGAAATACCGACCCGGATGGAGCAGAGGAGCAACAGGGAGATTTCAGAGCCATATCCCGGTTCGGACCATTCTAGGTCAGTCGAGATTTGCCTCTGTCTGGCAGATCTTGACCGAACCCCTGTTCAGCTCGGCCAGGATATGCCAGACAGAGGCAAATCCCGATCGAGCAAGATCTCCCTAGCAAACTCGAGCTAGCTATTTTGGTAGTTTTTCAATTTTGAAACATCTGGGTCGAGCTGATCTCATCCGGGGCGAGATGGTGGTCTTGGAACTTAATATAAAAGGTGGAAGGACGATTGGGAAAAGTTCTTTTGGCACTTTTACATATTGTTGGCGGTTATTTCACTCCAAATTACTCTACCCACTCCATCCAACCATCAATTGAGAAATATCTTCACCCAAATCTATCCAATTGATGAAGATCATGAAGAATCAAGTGAAGATCAAGGCATAACCATCGAAATTGGGGAATTTTTATTTTCAATTCTTCTTGTAAATGGATAAGTGTTGTTTTTCTTTTCAAATGAACCAATCAAAGGTATGTCTAGCTAAATCCTTGGGGATATTGGTAGAATGAAGCATTGAATTGTTTTGATTGAGCTTGAATTGAATGTTTACCTTCATCCACTTGATTGCACTCACTTGAGCCTTTCTTAAATCACAATGTGTAGGCGGTAACCAATTATGTGTGTAATAGACACCGAGATTACAGCCAACACGCGGATTGAGGTGTTGTGATGCATAAAGTTTTTGATCCAATCCCTGTGTGGAGATTGCCTATAGGTTAATAACTTACAGTCTATTTCGAGTGGAATTACGTGCTATAACTTGACTTTTTGTGTATCTAGTTTCATATACTCTTATCTTGCTAGTGCTAAGGAAGATAATGTTTGCATCATTCAAATCAATCCCATGGATTCAATGTGGATTTATTACCAATATCCTTGTTTCACTATTGTTGAATTTGTGATTTACAATTGCTATAGAGTGTGGAAGTGATTGATGAATCAATATAATGAATGTTGAGGAAATGCATGTTTTAGTAAAGCTTTCCCAGTTAGGTAGTTTGATTTTTGAATTGTGTGAGGTGATGTATAGTTAAAAGCTTAATGATTGGAAGAGCGAAGGAGTCAAAGAGAGCTTGTAGGAATTCAAGAAGAGATGGAGAACAAACCAAGAGCGACCTCGGAGATGTTGGATAAGATAGAGAGACAAGTGAATGAGATGCAGACCACGGAGGACACTCCGTAATGTTTTTGAAAAGATGTCAGAAGGTGATTACCAATGGTCGGGATATGGAAGAGATCACCGTACGGTGAAGGTTGAAAAAGAATCTAGAAAGAATGACTTGTGGAGGAGCCAATTAGATATAATGCAAGAACAACTTAATTGTTTGATGAGGTTAACTAGAAAGAGTGAGGTTGTGAATAAGAGAATGTGTGAGAAGGATTATTGGATACATGAGGAGACTCTAATGCTAGTATCGACCAGTGTCGAGCAAATGTGTGAATCAAATCAACATGAGGAAGCTTTAAAGGATATGAAAATAATCATGAAGATGAGTTGCAATGTGATAAATGAAGGCATAGGAGATAAGAATGCAATCATTGTGATGAAATCAAAGGAAGAGGGAGTAAAGGAGTTGTAAGAGGAAGAACCACTAAAGAAAGGTGAAGATCCACTTGAAGGAGATGAGGCAAATGAAGACACTAAGAAGGAGATGCTAGTAAATTAAAATGAGAAGAATGGTGATATCGAGATACCTTCACATGAGAAAATGCAAAAAGTTCCGGCCTTGGTGTTTACCTTTCCTTCCCGATTGATAGATAAGGATGAAAAGAAAGTGATACTAGGAGACATAGTGAATGAATCTTGTGATTTGTTTTGAAAAGGAGGTGACATTAAATTGATGATTAATCCAATTGAGGTATTTGAGGTGTCTCTTGTAATTTGGACCAGGTTGGATGATGTGCCGGATGGCTTGCTTGTGCTGAGAGAATTGCAAGAAGTAATGAGGCAAAGTATGGTTGAAGGAAGCTTGAGAAGTATGTCAATGAACGAATTGCTTCCGAGTAAGGTGCGAACAAGGGAGAAAGGTATCTTCAAAATCCAAAAGGTTTTTAACAATGGTTGAACTTGGTAAGGTCGTCTAGCTACCGACGTTAACCGAAGCGCTTGTTGGGAGGCAACCCAATCATTTTTCTTTCTTTTGTTTTAATTCTCGCCTAGGTAATTTTCTTAATGTTTCTTTTTTGTTTGTAGATTACTTGGTTGACATGTTGATAACTCTTGAAAAAGAGTTATATTCTCTTGATTTTAGTTCGTTTTAGAGAGTCTTTCCTCTATGTCTAACTAAATAAATGTTGTTTTGGTCTTGTATTCAGTTGTTCGAGTCATTTTATGGTTATCTCGTGTTCTGGAGTAAATAACGATGTTTTTGGAGTATTTGGAGTGAATTTGCCGTGCAGGAAATTGCTATGTTTTCGAAGCTTATGCTTGAGCAAAATGAAGCAGATGTTGTAGCATGTTGAGCTGAACCAACTCCCAGTAAACTTAGTCAAAGTACGGGTTGATGTGGAAAAACCTATTTTTGCTGATCTGGATGTGCAAAAGTACAAGAAATTCACCCATTTTACCCAAGGACAATTTGGGAATGTTACCAAAAAGGGAAACCTAGAAATAGGGAGGGATATTAAAGCCAAATTGGAGGGAGAAAAGGGAGCTCACCTAGAATTTCATCAACACACACACTTCGGGGCTGAGAAATCAGCTGGAGGAAGAAGGAAGTTTCAGCTGGGAGAAAGATCGAGAGGAAGAGCAACGAGTTATCTTAGCTCAACCAATCGTGAGGCCAGCTTGGAATTGAGGAATCGTTCCTCGTTGGAGCTGATCGAAGGGGGAATCTTCTCTTCATCTTCCCTATCTTTAATTCTGATTTTTAATTTTGAATTTGAGTGTCCAAGAAATGATTTCAGCTCTCACCTTTGTAAATATGAGCTAAACTAGTTGACCATGGCTATGGATGAAACTTGCTTGTGTTGAACCGTATGTTACGTGTTGTGAATGGAATGGAGTTTTGAATATTTTGGTGGTTTAATTTATATAATCACAGCTCTTGTGGGAACTTGAAGTTGTTGATTTATGCTTAGTTTAGATTTGGAAAAATTGAGACTAAGAGTAGAAGCCCCACTTCATGCATAGGAATATGTGGGTTTGTGTTTGCTAAAATGCCTCAGAGAATTGTAAGTGGTGCTGGATCTATTAATTTGGGCATAGGAATATGTTAATTTAATTTAGAAAAGGCCATCTCACCTATTTTGGGAAATCTAGTTCAGAACAATAGTGGCAGCAACTTTACTCAGCGTTGTTTGCAATGCTGTAGCATAACATCTTTTGCAAGTGATTCCATAGCCTAGGTCATTTCTCTCATTCGAGTTAATTCATATTATTCGTCCCTGTTTGTGTTATCCACTATTTTTATGTTTGTGGTTATTTCCTTATTAATTCATGCCAATATTAATTAACCAAACAAACTTATTTTCCTCATCAATTAAATCAAGTTGAGTGTTTGTGCACCTTTAACCCTTCCCTGTGGATCGATATTTGGAGAATACTCCATTTTATTATTACTTGTGACAGTGTGCACTTGCACTAGTGTGTTTCACACACGCTACAAGTTTTTAGCGCCGTTGTCGGGGAAGGCAATTAAGTTGTTGCTATTCAATTCGCTTGGTTTATTGACTTTATTTTCATTGCATCTTATAAAAAAAAGAAGAGTGATTTCGTGTTGTTGTTTTGTGCAGGTGTTTCTGGTGCATGAATCACGAATATTCTCTAGAAACATATCCATTTGATTCAGAGATCGAGAGAACGTTTTGACGAAATCGGAGAAGGCAAAGAACACGAAGAAAAAATATGGATGCTGCGGAAGAAGGTAATGCTTGGGCTGCACGGGATGTGGTAATAACAACTAATGCAACAGACCGTATTATGGCTGATTATGTCAATGATGTGATTCAAAATAAGCGGCCAGTGATTGTTAAGCCTGAGATTGGAGCCCGACAGTTTAAACTAAATGATGCAATCCATCGGCCAGTTTGGGGGATGGGCAACTAAAGACCCACACCTGCACCTCCAATCTTTTCTGGAAGTGTGTGACTGTTTCAAGTTTGAGGGCGTGACCGATGATGCTTTGCGGCTGAAATTATTCCCATTTTCCCTACGGGATCACGCAAAGGCGTGGCTGAATTCCTTACCATCTGAGTCAATCTAGACATGGGAAGAATTGGTCAAGGCATTTTTGACAAAGTATTACCCTCCCACTAAAAATACGCAATACAGATTGGAGATCATCTCATTCAAGCAGGGGGATGAGTCAGTGAGTGAAGCATGGGAACATTATCGGGAGCTACTGCAAAAGTGCCCCAAACATAGCATCTCTCATTGTATCTTGCTGGAAACATTCTACAATGGGCTTTATCAGGACTCTCGAACTTGGTTGGATGGGTCTGCAAATGGGGCCATTTTATTTAAGACATACACGGAGGCCTACGAGATACTTGATAGGATTACCAAGAACAACGGTAGGTGGTCAACACCATGACAAATACCACACAAGGTTGCTGGGATAGCTGATGTGGATCCTCTTGAGCTGATCACTGCGAAGATTGAAGTGCTGGAAACTTCACTCAAGTCAATTGAGAAGAATATATTTGCTGGAGCAGTACGACAGCAAGCTGCTAGTCAGCAGCCTAAAGTGCTACTTCAACAACCTGTAGTCAACCAAATTGCGGCTGAAGTATCATGTGTCTATTGTGGGGGATCGCATCCCTTTGATGATTGCAGATTCAACCCGGTGTTGGTTAACTATATTGGGCAACATGGGGGAAATAGGAACAATCCGTATTCAAATACTTATAACCCCGGGTGGAGATACCATCCGAACTTCTCATGGTCTGCACCACAAGAAGCTGGAGGGTCAAACCAGCAATAGAAAAATCAGATGGTTTTACCTGATTATAAGAAGCACAGCTGGAGCAGAAGCCTTCCTGTAGCCCATGCAGCAGCAAATCCAGCAGGTGCCGCAGCAAAAACAGAATCAGCAGCAGGGCAACTCACTTGAAGCCTTGTTAAAAGAATTTATAGCACGCACCGATGGGAAGGTGCAAAATCAAGATGCTCTTCTCCAAAGTCACACTGCAACTTTGAGAAATCTGGAGGTCCTGATAGGACAACTGGCAGCAGAAATGAAGAACAGGCCACAAGGATCCCTACCAAGTGATACGGTGAATCCTAGAAGAGAAGGGAAGGAGCAGTGCAAAGCCATGGTGTTAAAGAGTGGGAAAATGATTGAAGAGGCAGCTCCTGCCACGGTGGACAATTCTGATGAGCCCACTTCAATCAGAGAAGAGGAAATTAAGGTGGAAGTTGGAGTTGACAAGTGTTGGGATTGTATACAGAAAGCATAAATGATTAAGTGTTTGTATACTGGCTTTCATTTATGTGTTACATCAACAATTCTCGTTATCTGATAAATGTGAACATATAACGAACTATAATATCCTTTTATCTCGTAAATAGGGATGACCATATGGTGTGTAGGAGATCACATAGGATCATATGGTTCGTTTGACCTAGCGAGATATAAACAGTATCACGGCTGAAATAGTCCCTGGATAGGCTGTTGGTTTAAGCTGCGGCACATCGGCTCATAAGTGGGCTTATCCTATCTACTTTATGTGTCAGTACATATTTATGTATTGATGGGATCAACAGTGGGATGTGCCATTCTCATTGACATATGAATGAGCCAGATCCCTAACATACTTCCTATGATCTTAAACCTTACTGAAGGATAAGAGGCACACATGAATTGACCACACTTTGATTTGTTTGGATGGCGAGTCTTACATGTACTCTAATATCTACATTTTGGGTGTTGGCAATTTGTGTGGGGTCTGCTTAGGCTGGATGTATAGGTAAGCATATCCGTTTCAGGATGGTGACATTCCCTGATGAGCTCACAAGGTTCTTTATGCTAAGTCCTGCAGGCTGAATGATTTGTTCAAGCATAAGAGAAAAGGAGTGAGGGTTATTAATGAGGAAATAAGATATTAATTAATTGTGGTTAATTGTCATAAACCAAATTAATTAATGGATGTCTAAAACCTTAAATATGTGGATTATGTTAGTTTAATGCAACCCGTTCCAAATAACGTGGTAATAAAGGGGCGAGTCAACATTGTTACCTTGGTGAAGGTTAAAACAATGTTTTATTAATTAATTATGTTCTGGGTTGAACAAGGAAGAATTAATTAATAAAGAGGGCCCACTTTATTATTTGCATTTGATCCCTGGTCTGGCCCACACATTGCTCAAGCCCATTAGGGTGAGGGTTTTCTTAAAACCCTAACACTATACAAAGGATTTCTCTGTAGGTCAGAAGTAGACAACACAATATACAATTCAATCAGAATATTGAATTTAGAGAGTTAGAGAGAGAGAGATCGGCGGCGCTTCAGGGGAGGATTTCTCTGATCAAATTCTCCGGTTTCCTGATTCAACTTGGTAGATAATCCTCACCAGATTTCCAATGAGCAAGGGAACAGATCAGAAGATCAAATCTGTAGGAACACAATCAAAGTAGTCGTTCCATTTCGCTTCAGATTTTACTTCATCGTTCATCCTCCGATCTAGATCTGTAGATCAAACGATTGAAGATCAGGTATTCTCTTGAATCCATCCGATGCAATTAATTTTGTAGCAGCATGCATAGGATTCACATGGTTTATTTAATTGAATTTATTATGATATCCCAAGAACGATCCTGCGAATTAAATAACAACTCATGTTGTTAAATGTAGACTCGAATCCTACAATTGGTATCAGAGCCAGGTTCAAGTTCTTATGCTCTATCCTTGATAAATTTAATTAAATAAATTTGTATGTTCTTGGATGGATTTAAATTGTTGTGTAAGTTTTATTCTCGTGGCCTTCTCGTTTTTTGGATCTATTTTTCACGACGAGAAAATCCGTGGTTAGATTTGATAGGGAAAATCATTGTAATAGATTTAGATCTACTATATATTTTTTTATTTCAAATCTGTAAAATTGGATCCGGAGAGAAGGACGAGAATTGAAGAACGAAGAACACAACATTGTGGGAGTCGGCGGCGGTGGCGGTGGCGCACGGCAGAGAACTGCGGCGCACGACAAACCTTAGGGTTTGGCTGTGCGCGGCTAGGCCGAACTCCTCTGCGCGCGCACTCGCGTTCACCCAGGCCGCAGGCGGCAGCCGGCCGTCGGGGCTGTGCAGCAGACGGAGGCGAGCAGCAGGCGGTGGCAGTGGCGACGTGGGAGGCGGCAGCGTGCGGCTGCAACCCTAGGGTTGCGTCGTGTGCGGCTGGGCTGCGCCTGCGTGTGTCGCGACTATTTGGCCGCTTCCCTCGCTGCATGGTCTATCAGCGACGAAAGCGACGGCGGGCTGAGACGGCGGCGACCCCCTGGCGACGTGAACCAGCCGCAGGCGGCGGCTGGAGATCGACGGCGGTGGTGGGCTGGATGGAAGCAGCCGAAACCTTAGTTTCATGCTAGGGTTTCGCTGCTAGGGTTTTTGTACGGGCCCGTTGACCCGATGGCAGTCCGTATTTCTGAAACCCTAATTTCAGCCCAAGTGTTGCAGTTGCAGATTAAAGAGTGGGAGCCCAACTTGAAGATCTGTAATCAAAATTAAATCTTGTAATAGTTAGATTTAATTTATTTTTTTTGTAATCGCATCTGAGGGGCCGTGAGAAATTTTATTTGTTTATTTAATTGTTTCTCGTTTGATGTGATTTATTATGTGCGCACTAGTAAATAATAGTAAAGCATTCTTATTTGCTTTAATTATTTACTTTTATAAGCTTGTTGCAATTTAATTTTTGAGCATGTCTTATGTGATTTATTTTATGTTTTAAATTGTGTCTATAAATTCCTGAATCATATTAATTTATGATGGAATTTTGGGTTGACATAATTTATGGCAACATAAAATAATGTGTGAGTACGAAACCTTTAGAATTAAAATACTAAGCTGGATTTTGGTTAATTTCAAAACTAAAATCATTAGACCTCCACAAATACGACTTCTCATTGGAGGTAAGGTGTTTCGAAGCGTAAACGTCTACTCAGTAGCTTGCGTTAGAGATACCTAACCAGTTTCAATGCGATGAGGTTTCCAAAATAAAACATTTATTTTAAGATGAGAAGTGGGAGCCTCTAAGCAGACGTCTACTCAGTAGCTTGCATTGAGATAACTTTCACAAGTCTCTAAGATTAATTTAAATGGGATAACAAAGAATGTAAAGGGCATGCGGTATGGGTCCTGTATGTATGCTAAATCGTCCTTTTACATTCAGAGTTAGGATTGTGGTTATTTTGGCTTAGATGTTGCCTGGAGTATAACTCAGTTGTGATGTCCCTGCTCCAGATAGGTGAACATGGGCTTGGAATCTCCAATATTAATTTCTTTTGCTAAAGATACCTAGCATGTCAAGAAATTAAAGGATCATTTTGGTCTAGTTGAGCGTTTGTCGTAAAGGTCTACTCAGTAGCTTGCGGTGAATTAGCTTGGGCAATTGGAGGAAACAAATTGTATTGTTTTTATCTAATGGTTACTATGCATATTTGTTTCAATTGTTCTGTTGTATGTTCTTAATTTATTCATTTATTCATTTTCAGATATGTCTGTTATTATTCGTATTTTGGCTCAAAATCCCTTGAAGGGTTCGAATTTCCTGGTCCGGCTGTACCTTTCATTGAGTCCTCAGATTCCTCAAGAAGGTCCTTTGAAAATTGGATGACGAGCAATGATAAATTATTATCTATGCCCAGGTCATCCCCTATTGAGGAACTTCAGCTCATGTATCAGTATTGTACTGACGCTATTGAGATTTGGAGAGATCTGATTATGACTTATGGTAGGCTTGGACAGACTGCCAGTGTCAAGTTCATAATGAGAATTGTGAACTGTAAGCTGGCACAAGGTGGTAATGTAAGGGAGCATGTGCTGCACATGGATAACCTCAGAAGATTCTATATCTTATTTGGTGGAAATATGAATGATCTGTTATTCACTGATATCATATACGACTCCCTTCCAGAATCTTTCTATGACTTCACTTCCAAAGTCGAAGACAAGGTGTTCACTCTTGATCAGTTGATCAGCTTCTTGGAGGCTGCTCAAGGGATCAATGACTCCTTGTCTGTTGTTGTGCTTGACTATCACTTTCCACTTCCAAGTGTAGAGGATGTGAGCATGAAGGAATCGACTAGTGAGGTTACTATAGAAAGATTTGGAGGCAAAGTTTACAAAAGAAGGGTCTGTTCTGCATGCAAAAGAAAAGGTCACTGTAAAGTAAATTGTACGGTGTTTGTCACCAAGGGACAAGGTACGTCATCTTCTGCACTAGTCATTGAAACATGTTTAGCATCAGTTTCTATCCATTCGTGGATAGTGTGTAGGAACTGAGTCTACAATCGGCGACATAAATTGCCATTTATTAAAACTCCGGATTCGATTTATGGATATCAAAGTAAATATCATGACAAACAGTAAATGCCCTATGCATGCTCCTATTTAATTTAATTCGTAGATTCAAAGGAATGCCTGAGACTCCAACGACTGATCTACAGATCTAGATCGATGATGGCAATGAAGATGGTGCAGATCTCGATCAGGAATCGATCAAAGCGATGGTGTTCCTATAGATCTGATCTTCTGATCTGTTCCCTTGCTCGATCCGGAAATCTGGTGAGGATACGCTACCGGATCTACAGCCGCCCACTCTCTCACAATCTCTCTAGGGTTTTTGATTTGAAACTTCAAAACTTATGTGGGAAAATGAGAGATTCTTCTATTTATATAGATCTGAGAATGGGCTATTAGGGTTTAATAAACCATAATGGGCTCTGAGCAGTGTTGGGCCAGACCAGGGATCAAATACAAATAATAAAGTGGGTCTCCTATTAATTAATTCCATGTTCAACCCAGAACATAATTAATTAATAAACATTAATTCATGCCACCAGAGAATTAATGCTGACCTACCCCTTTATTACCACGTTATTAGGAATAGGTTGCATTGACTTGGTTAATCCCTATATTTAGGGTTTCAGACATTCATTAATTAATTCAGCATATGACAATTAGTTGTAATTTATTAATCTCTTATTATTCCTGAGTAGTACCACTCAACCCTTATCGCTTATGCTTGAATCAATGATTCAGCCTGCAGGACTTAGCATAACGAACCTCGTGAGCTTCCCAGGGAATGTCACCATCCTGAAACGAATATGGTTATCTAAATCCAGCCTGAGGAAACCCCAAATAAGCTGCCATCACCCAAGATGCAGATATACGAGTACATGTAAGACTCTCCACCATAGCAAGTCAAAGTGACAGTCAACCCATGTGTGCCCCTCAGCTTTCAATAGACTTTAGATCCGACCAAGTTACCGAGATCTTTACTCATTCATATGTCAAGTAGAATGGTTCATCTAACTGTTGATCCTATCAATACATTGAGATGTACCGGTCACACAAAGCAGTCAAGATAAACCACTTATGGACTTGTGTGCCGCAGCCTAAACCGACAGCCAAACCAGAAACTGTCTCAGCTGTGATAACTGTTTATATCTCGCTAGGTTGAACGATCTATACGATCTTGTGTGATCTCTTACACACCGTATGATCTCCCTATCGACGAGATAACTGGATGTGTTTGTTCACATTGTATGATTGTTAATTCAGACAGGAGTTGTTTATTACAAGTCATTATTGATTACCAGTATATCAAACATAACGTTTCCTAATATACCAATCATAATGCTTTTATGTATACAATTCCAACAATCTCCCACTTATACTCAAAGCATTTTACCATTACTTTCCAGAGTATAACATGTGTTTATTCTAATCTAGATATTACATTTGGTCACCAAGTGGCCGGTATCTACCTCAGTCCTAGGCTACGAACGTGACCCTCGTATGCCTTCTATGGTAAGCCCTTTGTAAATGGATCCGATAGATTATCCTTCGTGTCAATCTTCTCCATTTGCACATCGCCCCTCGCTACGATTTCTCGTATGATGTGGTACTTTCTCTCTATGTGCTTTGACGCCTTCTGAGTTCTTGGTTCCTTAGAGATTGCTAATGCACCCGCATTATCACAGTATATCTTGATGGTCTTAAGCAAACTCAGAACAATATCTAACTCTTGGAGGTAGTTCCGGAGCCACATACTCAGCTTCCATGGTGGAGTCTGCGATACATTTCTGTTTCGCACTCCTCCATAATACAGCTCCACCTCCCAAGGTGAACACATAGCAAGAGGTCGATCTCTTCTCATCCTGATACGCCTGGAAATCCGAATCCGTATAACCCACAGGGCACAAATTCTCACACTGACAAACAAGACAATAGTCTCGAGTTCTTTTCAGATACTTGAGAATATGTTTGACAGCAGTCCAGTGCGCATGTCCAGGGTTAGACTGATATCTGGCCACCATGCCCACGGCGTAACAGATATCTAGCCTCGTACATAGCATCGCATATATGAGGCTTCCCACTGCCGAAGCATATAGTACTTTAGCCATCTCATCTTTCTCCTCTTCTGTTGTAGGGCATTGTGCCTTAGACAGAGGAACACCATGTCTGAAAGGCAGCAACCCTTTCTTGGCGTTTTGCATGCTAAAACGAGCAATTACAGTATCAATATAAGCGGCCTGAGACAAGCTTAAACTCCTCTTCTTGCGATCACGCAAGACTTTAATCCCAAGGATGTATCCAGCGTCTCCTAGGTCCTTCATTTGAAACTGTTCGGATAACCATCTCTTTATGTCTGGCAACACCTTCACATCGTTTCCGAATAAAAGAATGTCATCTACATAAATTGCAAGGAATACCACGCTTCCGCTGATGTATAATCGGTACACACAACATTCAGTTTTGCTCTGTGAAAATCCATAGGATTTAATCACATCATCGAAACATTTTTTCCATGACCGTGAAGCTTGTTTAAGTCCATACAAGGACTTCTTTAGCTTCTAGACAAGATGCTCTTCACCATCCTTTACATAACCCTCTGGCTGCTGTATATAGATGTCACGACCTTCCTCAAGGTACCCGTTTAAAAATGCAGTTTTGACATCCATCTGCCAGATTTCTAGGTCTATATGTGCTGCTATAGATAGAAGAATTCGAATGGATTTGAGCATGGTTACCGGTGAGAAGGTCTCGTCATAGTCAATGCCCTCCTTTTGACTATAACCCTTCGCCACCAACCTGGCTTTAAAAGCCGTTATCTCTCCTTTCGAACCTTTCTTCCGTTTGTATACCCATTTGCAACCTATAGCCCGAAAGCCATCAGGTAGCGCAGACTTCTGGTATACATCCATAGAGGTAATTGATTCAATTTCTAAATCCATGGCTTTATGCAATTTTTCAGCATCTTTGTCATTTACTGCTTCATCGTGTATCCATCGATCGGTATCATCTAGTCCGTCTTCTGGGATCAAGTTCGAAGACTCTCCCACGAACATATACAGCTCGGGTTGGTGAGGTACCTGTTGGTCCCTTATGATCAGAGTTGTCGTGGTTACAATAAAGTACACACACGAAGTGCAGCAGAATAGATTACGTTTTCTTGTATTTAAATTATTCTCAACTTTATCTTGGTTAAGGTGTTCTTAGGTTACCTTTTTCAGTTATACACTAGTAACGTGGTTACTAGGTTTTAAAACATAATCACTCAAAAAGCAGTAACGACAAGACAACACACAATTTACAGTGGTTCGATCAAATGATCTACGTCCACTCCTTAGCCGAATCACTAAGAATTTTACTAGAAAGTATACGGTGTACAAAGAGTTGTCTTTCTTGTTAAGCAATCAGCCTTCTGAAGTCTGTCTGCCTTACGGCTATCTTCCGATACCCCAGACTTTTCTGGTGTGGCTCCGGCTGAGTCAAGGGCACACCTTTGTAAAACTCACTTTCACCACTCACTTTGGAAGAGTTTAGAGTTCCCTCCGAACTATCATGTGTGCTCGGCTTCAGTGCCTGCCTTAATCAATTTCTTCACAAGAAATTGACTGCTGGATGCTTTCCTTTAAAGGAAAGTGATCTCAATGATTGAAGATTCTTGAACCAGTTCAAGAATCACTTAGAAGAATGTCAGACGTAGTGAGACACTCTGAATGTTGAAGGCTTTGAATATCTCTGGATTGTACCTTTCAACTGGACTGCTCTCTTGCCTGTTTTTTGCTTTTTGGAATCTTTTGTATATTGAGTTTGGTTAGAGAGTGAGCAGCACCTGCATTTTCCTTTGACTTCCCTTTTATAGTTATGTTCTCGAAGTTTGAGTCAACAGATCCGTTTAGACACAACGGATCTTTCTCTTAAATGCAGGTAGCTATTTACTGATTTTTCTGCTTTTGGACAGGCTTTTCCGTTCTACTTCTGACATGGCTAATCGTCGCGTGTTGGTCAGAATGGTGGTGTAGCAGTCGTTCTGTTTTGCTATGCTGAGCTTCTGCTGGTGCGGGATGCTGGATTTCTTTCAGCATGATTTTGGTCTCCTTGCACAGCGAGTGCTCTGTCTGCTACTCTGATTTGATTTGCTAGCATCTTTAGCAGTTTAGAATGTGTTTGTCGAATGCTGAATTTCTTAGCATTCTGTTATTGCTGGCGGTCTTCAACATTGTTTGATGTTTTGCTGAGATATTTCCAATCAGCCTATTCTATTACAACTCGATGTTTTAATCTATATAGGACATTACATCAGTTGCTAAGCTATGCTAATGTTCAGCAATGATCGACCTTCTACTAAGGTTTGATCCAACAAAACCTTTTACAATAATATCCTAAGGGTAATTTACGAGTATTTTCCCAACAATTCCCCCCTTTTTGGTGCAATCAAAGCTTATTTAGGGATTGCTGAGACTTAGCTTAGAAGTTAAAAACAAAATTGCAAGCAAAGCATTCAGCAACCATTTAAACATCTTTCGTTGAGTACACAGAGAGTGTATATCAACTATTGTCCGTACTCGGAAAACAGAATTCAGAAAAAATTGATGAAATCCAAAAAAAAAGGTTCAGAGAATGACCTTAATTCTGAGCATCTGGTGGAGGTTTTGGCTTCTCAAGAGATTCAACTTTGTTCATCGTCATGGCCATTAGTTTCTCCATCTGTTAATACGTTCCCGTTGGTCTTCTCTTTGTTGTTCTGCTAACTTCATTCTTCGTTCCATCATTTTTCGTTCTAATTCTTTTTCTTTCAGCGTCAGCTCGACTTCCTCTGCTTTTATTCTTGCTTGTTCAGCAATCCTTCTTTCTTCCCCCTCTTTGAGAGCATCCAAAACAGAAGTGGTGAAAGACTTGTGTGTGTCAAGATCGATGCTGAGAGTCATCACATTTGATTGTACCGTAGACACGCTTTCTTGGACAAGTGTGATCTTGGTAGCGACTTGTCCAACTTGTTGCTGAACTTCTGAGACAGAGGTTTTCACGCCAGAGATTGCTCCTCGGACATTAGCAACCTCTTTCAGGACTTCTTTATTGAATCTGGCTTGCTGGATATCGCGTTGATGCAGGGCGTTATGAAGAATGTTGACAAGAGATTGGAAGCTTACTTGGACTGGTTCGGCGTCAATGGGATTTTCAAAGACAACTATTTCAGTACTGCCTGCTAATGTAGTAGCTTCACCATCTTCGCTTTCCACTGTACCAATTTCAGATGCTTGAGTTGCTGTGTCAACTCTTTGTGCGGCAACATCAAGAACCACATTGGTATCTACTTCCATGGACTCACTCATTATATTCTGACCGAGAGTCGAGTCAGAACCTTGAGTTTCAGAGACTTGAGGTGAAGTTGCGGTTCGAGTATATTCTTTCTGAAAGTTGATAATTTTGAGATAGTCCTGTCGCCTGGCCTCCTTCTCTTTTTCTTCTTCTAGCGCGGCTAGTTCGAGACTTCTAACTCGCAATTTCTCTTTATAAGCAGCTTTCCGCTTCCAATAAGCAATCATTGCAGCCCTTTGTCGTTTGGTTAGTTCCATGTGCGCCAAGGACTTCTTATCTGGAGCAAACTGTGATCTGGGCAGGGTCGGGGATGGAAGAAACTTCATGTGAGTGCGGATGGCTTGCAATCGAGCAAGTACTTGTTGATCAATATATTGTTTTGTGCAGGAAGGCTGGTCTATCCACTCATTTGCCTAGGTTTCTTCGGAACGCCAAAAGTAAAGACCTTTTCTAGCAATAATAATCATCCTTTCCTCAAAACAGAGTTCATGCATGATGTAGTCATAAGTCTTCCATCGTCAAAATTGAGTACCAAGCACTCTGCCTTCCTCTGTTTCTTCATGAATCTCAACATAAAAGACACCTGCAATGTCCCTATTTACTTCTTGCTCTACGAAGGCTGAGATCTCTTCACTCCAATCTCTGAGATCAGCAGCACACCATTGTGCTACTCTTTGTGAGCGAAAAAGTTTGCCAGGTAAATCATCAAAAGGGATCCGTAGTTGTTCATTTCGTAAAGTGTGGTATTTTCGAAGAGTTTTGGCATCAAATACTTCGGTAGATTCCCCCTCAGAATCAGATTCCGATGAACAGGTGGATTCGTCCAGAAATCCAGCAGAGGAGACTTCTTGTTCCATTGTATCGCCTGCTTGATCGATGGTATCAGCAGCAGCTGTTATGTCCTCAGCAACCTGGACTTTTTCAGCAGTATCTGACATAGCTACATTGGTTGCATTAGACTCTTCAGCGGTTGTTTTCACAGAATCGTCTGCTTAAGTAGAGTTTTTCTTTGTTTCTTCAGTGGTTTCCTCCATAATGATTTCAGCTACAGTGGATTCTTCAGCATTTGTCTGACCTACGTCTTCAGTCAATGGTTCCTTCTCAGATCCAATAATATTTTTCGTATCAGAAGATTCCTTAGCAGTGAAGGTTCCAGATTCAGTCTCCTTAGTGTTTTCCTTAGCAACAAGCTCTGCAGTAGACATGTTCGTATCTGCGCTTTCCTTAGATATTTCCGATGGTCCTGCATCCTTATCCTTGGTATGTGTATCATTTGTCTCTGTCTGTGTTTCGTTCTCCTCTGAGCTACTGTCTTGAAAAGATGTAGCAATTGGTTCGCGAAATTGGACCGATTTGCCTTGGGAGTGTTTCGTAGCTTTGAAAGCGCCAGATTGAATCATCATATCAAGTTCTTTATCAGTCATGCCGTCTGCTGCAGTTGTAATCTTTGTAGGGTTATCCATGTCTTTTTCTGGCAAAGTAGAGTCTATTACTGTCTTCCCTTTCTTTGCTGCTCTGCTTGAATCCTCAGCAGCTTCCTTGTCGGGTGCTTGATCAGTATTCTCCTTTTGACTCTCTCTTTCTAGATTGAGATCTTTTTATTCTTTCAAAGTTTAGATCCCTTCCTTCGAATGTGATTCTATCCCTCTCCTTTCTGTATTCCTTCATTTCATGTGCCTTCTTGTTTTCTTCACGCTTTCGTTTAGTTTCACGTAACCCTTTCAAGCGTTCATCATAACTTTTAGATGATAGGGGTGTGTCAGGTACTTTTGCAGTAGGGACAGTGGCTAACTCAGCAACTCTGTGTAAACGATGACGACCAGACCTTCTGTTCCTGGTGGGAGCAATATCCTTTTGCTGTTCAGAAGAAATTGGAATAGCAAGTTGACCAATCACAAGTGGCTGCTGAAGGGCGGCCTTTTGGTCCATAATTTCCTCATTCTGTTCAGATTGTATTTCTCCGAGAGCTACAATATCATCAAGCTGCTTGAAACATTGCTCTGTTTCAGCGTTCTGAGTTAATGCTGCCATCTCCTTAGTAGAGATAGGTGTTGCTATCTGCAATACTTGTTCGCCTAAGGAACGCTTGTCTACTTCCTCATCTGAAGTAGGCTTGTCCGCATCCACATTGGATTTACCAGTCAGCCTTTTTGGCTTCTTGTAATCAAGAGGATTGGCTGCTTTTCGTGTGATTGGAATGAAATCAGTGGAGAGCAACTTCACTCCTGGATTATTTTTTGTTGAATGCATGACCAATTCCAGAAACTTGTTTATTTTCAATCCAAAATTAACATTTGATGAAAAAGTTCCATCCACAAACATGTGATCGTTCTTCTTGGCATGTTCCGCCCATCGTTCAAAGAAGTACTCAGCCCAATTTCACTTTACTTTGTTTGTGAGAGCCATCATTACTGCAAATTTCTTAGCAGAATATGATCCGGCGTCGCATTGGAACATCTTGATCACCAATTCGGCTAGAATTTTGAATTCATCCTGTAGGGTGTTAATGGGTGTGGCAGCCCGGAAGGTAATCACATGACCTTTCCTATCCTTCAGTACTCCAGGCTTCCTCCAAGAATTCCAACGTCTTTCCATCTCATCATAATCCGTTACTTTGTACTGAGATATACATTCCCCCTCATTCCGAAGACCAAAGGTTTTAGCAAGATTTTCGGCACTGACTTCAATGATACTTCCATAAACACAAGTTTTAAACAATTTTCCATCTTTACTCATAACTGCTCTGGCATAAAATTCAGAAACCATATGCGGATAAAAATGCATGGGTTCAGTGGATAAGTATTGAGTTACCTGTTCGCTGTCGAGGATATCCATTATCCAATCTGGAATATGTTCAGCAGCAAGACGTTTGTACAGAATCCGACCCTTCATGATTTAAGCCAAACACCTCTGTTCCTTTGTGTGGCCGGCTAGGGATTTCTTCTTTGATATCATGACAAGCTGTCTATATGATATGGAATCATCAGTATCTTCTTTCTTTAGAATCCCAGTAAACCCTGGTGCATGTCGCATATGTAAGGGTTCTTCAGAATTTGGTGGAAAATTGAATGGACGAGGTTCATTTGATTCAGGGCGATGGTCCTGACAAGTAGATTTCTGGGATGATGATGCTAGGGAGTCAGTGGCCATGTCTGTGAGGGAAAGTCTGGAATAATTTCAAATTCTATGGAGATTTTAGGATTGGGGATTTTTGTTCGGATTTCTGAAAGATGAGAAGAAAATGAATAGTGATCAGAGCGAAGGTAGGGTTAATTTGAATGAGAGATCTAACGGTTGAGGGAAAATCTGCAAAATGTTAGATCGACAGTTCAGAATAAATGCGTCTTTCCATATGACTTCCCATGCTCCGAGAAACACTCAAGTGTTTCTAACGTGGCGTCTCCTCAGTTGGTGCCGCCGTTTGCATGCATTAATTACGCCTGATCGGGTCCCATCAAGTTTGAATTTTGAGTCATCCCGCCTCGATTTAGGATATATTATTGCTTTTAAACTAGCAGCCGTTCAAGGATGCTGATAGAGGATGATCCCTCTCAGCATTCTGATTTCCAGCAACTTCTGAAGATCTGCTGAGTCTAAGAGAGCCCTTAAATAAATGATGATGCGATCCTCGAACTTTTCAATACACCTTGCTCCCCATTGCTGGAAAAATGATTTGACTTCCCATGCATACACGTCGATTCCTTTATTGGTGACGTTTTGTATTCCAAGGGATAAATCATTGCGATCTTCAGACAGATTTTTCTCTTTCTTCGCGTCATAAATGGGAAATCTTCTATAAATACCTTAGTTTGAGATTATCCAAACATCTCAACTTTCCTTCTTTCCTGATTCACACCTTCAATCTTCTTCTTCTTCAAGAAAGTCATGTCCCTTTCTTCAGTCATGGAATCTCCTCCACAAGTCATAGATATCCGACGTAATCTGATCCTGGATGAGCCAAGTCTGGATAGGTATTACATAGATGAATGTGATGTGGTAGTGAAGGTCATATCTACGTTGCAGTGGGGGGTCTTTCGCAATTTCTGTGTGTTACTCCTCACCGTTTTCAGGAGGAAGTGTTGAGGGATTTCCTCAGTGAATGCCATGTGGGTCCAAACTCAATCTATGGGGTGTTCCACAATAAGCTTGTCCATTGGACCCCTGACACCTTTGCAGTTGATTTCGGACTTCCTCGAGGTCTGTTGTCTGTGGAGGACTATCTTTCAGAGGAAGTGGCTCCAGAATGGCTGGCATGGGAAAAGTGGCGTCATTCTCCTCGTTTTGATATCAGCCATGACATTCCTGCTTCGGGTCTCAAGACACCATATTGGGTCATGTTTCGCATTGCCCATGAAATCCTGCTTGGAGAGGAGCCTTATGACCTCTGTTTCTCAAGGCCTGTTTGGCAGGTGATGATGGCCATGGATGACGCTGCTTCCGTTGACTGGGCCGGATACGTCTTCAAGAACATCTGGGAAGCTGTCAAGCTTCATCCATTCGTGCCTCTGTGGAATGGAATGCAGATCAGCTGGTTGATGGAGAAGTATTTTCCAGAAATCGCTGATTGTCCATCCAACCTTGAAGGGGCTGATTTCTATCCCTATAAGTCTGTGTCGCCTTTCTAGATGAACTCCGTAGTAGATCTTGTATTTCCTTTTGTGTTTTGGCTGATAGTGCCGTCTCTTCCTTTTGTAATGAATGTCTACTTTAAGACATGTCCATCTTTTGATGAAGAATGTATGGATATTTCGATCTCTTGATGTTTGCTTTTCGTGATAGAATATAGATGAGATCTTCATTCCTTCATAGTATGCTGAGCAGAATCAATTTATCTGCAGAAGGTTGATAGGGGCATATCCGTTATTTCGCCATCGGCTTAGCAGACTACATAGAGTAGAGTCTCCCATAATATGTTGGAAGTAACATATGAAATTCCAAGAAAACTAGGAAGAATGAGAGTAATATCTCATTCATCCGCAGCAATATTTAGTTCCATCATACCCAATTTGATGCATAATTCTTTGAATCTCGCCTCTGCAAGGGGCTTAGTGAAGATATCTGCTATTTGATCCTCAGTACATATTTGCTGAATATCAATATCCATCTTTTCTTGATGATCACGAATAAAATGATGTCGGATGTCAATGTGTTTTGTCCTAGAATGATGTACTGGATTCTTTGTGATGCACATAGCACTATTGTTGTCACAGTAGATTGGTACGCATTCAGGTGAGAAATCATAATATTGGAGTTGTTGTCGGATCCACAAAATTTGCTGACAGCAACTAGCAGCTGCTACATACTCTGCTTCGGTGGTTGAGGTTGCTACCGAGTGCTGCTTTTTGCTGAACCAGCTGATCAATTTATGACCAAGGAATTGACATGTACCACTGGTGCTTTTCCTGTCGATTTTGCATCCTCCAAAATCAAAATCTGAATATCCACTTAGAGCTAGACTGTCGGCTCTTGGATACCAAATTCCTAAGCCTTCTGTGCACTTTAAGTAACGGATGATTCGCCTTGTTGTATCAAGATGTGTTTTGTTTGGTTGAGATTGATATCTGGCACATAGTCCCACATCATATGATATATCGGGTCTGCTGGCAGTAAGATATAGCAGAGATCCGATGATTCCTCGATATAGGGTAGGATTCACTGCTTCTCCATCTTTTTCTAGATCTGCCATACACGCATTGCTGATGGGGATCCTTAAGCTCTTGGATTTCTCTGGACAGTATTTAGCAATGAGATCTCGCGTATATTTCTTTTGATGAATGAAAATTACTTCACTTGATTGGTGAACTTGAAGTCCGAGAAAATAGGACATTCTTCCCATCATACTCATTTGAAAATTACTCATCATTAGCTTTGAGAATTTGTCACAGAGAGCTTGATTCTTTGAGCTAAAGATGATGTCATCAACATAGATTTGTACGAGTAGAATACTTCCTTCGTCCTTAATTCAAAAAAGTGTTTGATCAATCCTTCCCTTTTTGAAGCTATTGTCGAGTAGAAACTTAGATAAAGTCCCATACCAAGCTCGAGGTGCTTGCTTCAGTCCATACAAGGCTTTTCATAGTTTGTAGACCTGATTTCCATTCTCAAAACCTAGAGGTTGCTCAACGTAGACTTCCTCCTTGAGTTCGCCATTAAGGAATGGACTTTTAACGTCCATTTGCATGATCGAGAATTCATGATATAAGCGAGAAATAATCTGATTGCTTCCATTCTTGCTACTGGCGCAAATGTCTCATCATAGTCGATGCCTTCACACTGTTTGTACCCTTTGGCTACAGGGCGTGCTTTATTTCTTACCACCAAGCCTGATTCATTCTTCTTGTTCTTGAAGACCCATTTGGTGCCTATGACATTCTGATGTTTTGTTCTATCCACCAGATCCCATACGTGGTTGCGAGAGAATTCAGCAAGCTCCTCTTGCATAGCATTTACCTAGTCTGGATCACGTAGTGCATCCTCAACTTTAGTTGGCTCTTCAGTTGATAGATAGCATGAAAACATTGCAGATCCTTTTCTGGTCAAGATGGGGTCATTGATATCTCCAAGAACATCTTCTAGTGGATGTGCACGCAGCCATGCTGGTCTGATTGGTTCTCTAGCAGTTCTTCCTCTTCCGAGATTATTTGTCTGTTCTGCGTTGACCACTTCATTCTCAGCATCTTGTGTGTTAGCATTTTGATCTTCAGTAGCAGGAGTTTCTTCAGCAGCCCGTTCGTCGGCTATAGGAATATCATGGTCTGGACTTTCTCTTTCAGTGGAATTCTCAGCATTAGGTGCCTCAGCATCTGGTATCTCAGCAGCTGGTGTCTCAGCAGCTGGTATCTCAGCAGCTGGTGTCTCAACAGCTGGTATCTCAACAGCTCCTCTGCCAAGATCTTCAGTAGCATTGATTTCCTCAGCGACGGGGATAGGATTAGAGTTTTCCTCGTCTGAATTATCTACCGGATTAAAAATATCCTTTAGGGGATTGGCCTCAGCATGATCATTAGCATCACTGGCCTGGTCTCCTGGTTTTGTCTGAACAGGATTACATTCATTCATAGACTTAGACGGGTCAAGTCGTAAGTGTTTATGACAGTTCAAGATCGATTGACCATTGACATCATTAGTCTCATGATTATCATCCTTTGTCTCATTGATAGCTCTGCGCACTAAAGTAGATTCATCAAAAATAACATTGCATGTTATTTCCACAATTCCAGTAGTCTTATTTAACACTCTATATCCTTTGTGAGTAGGGTGACCATATCCGAGAAGTACACCCTCATCCGACTTAGGCGAAAAATTGTTAAGTTTTGACTTTCCGTAACACGTAAATAATCTAAATTAGGCTTACGACCGTTGTATACTTCGTAGAGAGTTTTGTTGAATCGGTCGTTGATAGAGCTTCTGTTCTGCGTATAGCTTGCAGTCATCACTGTTTCACCCCAAAATCTAGTAGGTAAATCAGCATCGGCTAGCATAGATCGCACTGCTTCTTTCAGGGTTCGATTCCTCCTTTCTGCTAGACCGTTCTGCTGTGGGGTCCTAGCAATGGATCTCTCATGATTTATACCGGCTTCTGCGCAAAAATCCATGAGAATGCCATTGCAAAATTCTATTCCATTGTCAGATCGAATCCTTTTCACTGTAACTTCTTTGCTATTCTGCTCCTTGAAGATTAACTCGGGTAGAGTAATCTTGACCTCATCTTTAGTCTTCAGTAAGCGAACCCATGTGTACCTAGAATAATCATCAACTATTACAAGAGTATATATTCTTTTACTTACCGAGGGTGGAGTGACAGGTCCGAATAGATCCATGTGCAATAATTCTAGAATTCTGCTTGATGTGTTCTTTTCTGGGTTGGAATGAAATGAAGCTTTGGTCTGCTTTCCTTGTTGGCATGCCTTGCAAATCCCTTCCTTACGAAACGTGATGTTTTGAGGTAAACCTGTGACAGGATCATTTCTAGCGATATGGTTGATGGTTTTGAAGTTTAAATAATTTAACCTCTTATGCCATAACCAAGTGGTTTCCTCTTTGTTTAGTGCTAGAAAGCATGCGTGTTGTTGACCACTTTGCCAATCAACCACATAAAGTCCACCTTTCCGAATTCCTCGAAGCTTTACTTCTCCTGTTACATTGTCAGCTATAGAACATCCCGTATAAACGAAAGATACTGTGTACCCATTTTTGCATAGTTGACTAATGCTTAGCATGTTGTGTTTGAGATTGGATACGAGAGCAACATTTACTATTCTTAGTCCATTCCGCTCTATGCATCCTCTGCCAAGTACTCTTCCTTTGTTGTTGTCACCAAACACTACAGATGGACCATATGATTTATGAATATCCGAGAATAATTCTTCGCCTCCCGTCATATGCGTAGAACAACCACTGTCCAGGATCCACTCGTTTGACATGTTTGATGTCTTAGCACTTGAATCCTGTTCCTGCAAGAACAATCAGGTTGATTTAGGTTCCCGTTTCGAGTCGGGTCCTGGAGGATTAGCTTGAGTCATTGTCCCTTTTGGAACCCACATTTTGATAATCGTCAAAGATTTTTCTTCGAGATCTATTTTGCTGATGTTTTTCAACTTTTTGACGTGTATATGTATGTGGTTGTGCGTTGTGTCCTTTACCTTCATCGTCCTTCGATGATATACATATCTGGACTCGGGTCTCACATAGGTGTTTCTCCTATGTGGTGTGTTGTGATAATATTGGGGTTTCATCGAGTGATCCTCAATGTCTCTTTCCTGAGAAAGGACAGGATTTGGCTTTCTGGCATTTAAAACAAGATGCTCAGCCTTTGTCCGTGAGTTTGCTGAAAAGTTTCGCTTAGCGGACTTCAAATGTGAGTTTTGTTGTCGTTCAGCATCTCTTATGATCCTCTGCTAAAATCTTGCATTCTGCTTGACCTTTTGCTAAGGTCTAGCATAGTGCTTGACACTCTGCTTGGGTTCAGCGGACTGTTTGATATTCTGCTGAGCGATCGGATTAGCATTTGAAGATTCAGCAATTAATTTATCCTTCTCTTTACTATTATCAAGTATTTTTCCGCTAGAAACAAAAATAATATTTTCCTTTTGCCTCAAAGTTTTATTTTTGTCACTGCAGCTATGCCCAATTCCAGATCGGTCACCGTGACGTCTCTGTCGGCTTATCAGGTTATTCAAAATATCCTAACTCGTCATGTATGCGCAAACACACTTCTCATTGGCTTTGTTTTTCAACAACATATTCTCCTTTTCAAGATTCTTAAAATTTTCAAAGAGTTCAGAAGATTCAGTTCTAAGTCTTGATAGTGCCTCACCATCAGACCTTAGTCTTTCGACATCATTGGTCAGACTTAGGACTTTTTGTTTGAGTGAAGAATTATCTTTCACAATAGCATCTTTCAAGGTGTATACCTTAGAAAGTTCTAAAGAAAGTTTAGTAAGATAATCTTCCTCAGAATCTAGGAAGGAATCCTCTGATTCAGATGTGTGTGCTGAGCATAAAGTATTTGTTATTGGTGTTACCTCCTGATTGTCGACAGCTAAGGCCGATTCAAGGGGTTGCTCAGCATCAACGAGTGGTTCACCATCTTCAACGATTTTTGCCATAAAGACCATTAGGGCTTCTTCTTCCTCATCAGTGTGATAATATTCCTCTTTGTTGTCGGGAATATCTGGAACTTTTGTCCGTGTTAGAAACGCCTTTGTCACAGCTCGCACTGCTCGTCTTTCGAATCTCTGACGCAGACGTTCTCTTTCCTCAGGGCTTACTTTTGGACAATCATGTTTCAAGTGATCAGGAGACTTGCATTCAAAACATGTTCTTATCCTTTTTTCAGTAGGGTGCTGCATCATGCTCGCTTATTCTTCCTTTTCGGCTTTTGCTTCCAGAATCATTTTTTGTATCTTTCTCATCTGCTCTTCCAGCTCGCCTATTTTTTTATCTTCATCGTTAATTGTAGAAGTTGATGAAGTCTCCTTGGATGATGTTGCAGATGCAGGTGTGGACTTTTCTTGGTTGTAGAAAGGTTTCCTCGGAGATTTCCATTTGTTTCCATCTTTCTTGACAAAGTATGCTATGTCTTCTTGAGTTCCAACGCTTGTGGAATTTGGATGTACAACAGCAACTTTGTTTTTCTTTGACTGCTGAATGATGAACTCATGTAACTTAAGTTGAGAGAAGACTTCAACGGTCATCATATTATTGAGATCTTTTTCACTCATGCTTGCCATCTTGACAAACCAATCACTTCTGGGGTAAAGCTTGGATATTATTTTGTTATTCATTTCCCCTTTGTCATATGCTTGCCGACATTTTTGAGTTCTGCGATGATAGTGTTGAATCTTTCTTCCATCTCCTGAATGGTTTCTCCTGGAATCATGGCGAAGGATTCATACTTGTCCACAGCAACTTGTAGCTTGTTTCGCTTCATTTGTTCCGTTTCCTAAGAGACTTCGCACACATAATCCCACATCTCCGTTGCAGTATCATAATCTAGAGCTTTGTTGGACATTTGGGGGGGTAGACATTCCATAATTAGCTTCATGGAGATAAACTCCAGCTGGCCTCTCTTTTTGTCTTCAAGAGTCCATTCCTCGTAAGGTTTACTCACCATCTCAGGTCTGGGTTGACCACCAGCGGGTCCAAGGGGTGCAGTGTTGACCTTCATGATTTCTATAGGTCCAATTGTTAAGATGTCCCTCGTCTCTGGATGTATGCTCTGAAGCTGGATCATGGCCTTCTTTTTCCATGTTTCAAATCCATCCTTGTTGTATTTCGGGAGAGCTTGATTAGACATCGGATAATTCTCGTCGTTACCTGAGCTATGTAAAATACCAATGCAAGAGACGCAAGGAAAGACTAGGATCAAGGTCCTAAGCGACTCAGAAGCAGTCGGTTTTTCAACCTTCTGCTCTGATACCACTCGTGGTTACAATAAAGTACACACACGAAGTACAGCGGAATAGATTACGTTTTCTTGTATTTAAATTATTCTCAACTTTATCTTGATTAAGGTGTTCTTAGGTTACCTTTTTCAGTTATACACCAGTAACGTGGTTACTAGGTTTTAAAACATAATTGCTCGAAAAGCAGTAACGACAAGACAACACACAATTTATAGTGGTTCGATCAAATGATCTACGTCCACTCTTTAGCCGAATCGCTAAGAATTTTACTAGATAGTATACAGTGTACAAAGAGTTGCCTTTCCTGTTAAGCAATCAGCCTTCTGAAGGTCTGTCTGTCTTACGGCTATCTTCCGATACCCCGGACTTTCCTGGTGTGGCTCCGGCTGAGTCAAGGGTGCACCTTTGTAAAACTCACTTTCACCACTCACTTTGGAAGAGTTTAGAGTTCCCTCCGAACTATCGTCTGTGCTCGGCTTCAGTGCCCGCCTTAATCAATTTCTTCACAAGAAATTGACTGTTGGATGCTTTTCTTTAAAGGAAAGTGA
Organism: Plectranthus barbatus; assembly: GCA_026898455.1. Lineage (NCBI taxonomy): Eukaryota > Viridiplantae > Streptophyta > Magnoliopsida > Lamiales > Lamiaceae > Plectranthus > Plectranthus barbatus. The sequence continues at coordinate 65,043 of JAPKLW010001028.1, read as the reverse complement.
TCCCAATGATTGAAGATTCTTGAACCAGTTCAAGAATCACTCAGAAGAATGTCAGACGTAGTGAGACACTCTGAATGTTGAAGGCTTTGAATATCTCTGGATTGTACCTTTCAACTGGACTGCTCTCTTGCCTGTTTTTTGCTTTTTGGAATCTTTCGTATATTGAGTTTGGTTAGAGAGTGAGCAGCACCTGCATTTTCCTTTGACTTCCCTTTCATAGTTATGTTGTCGAAGTTTGAGTCGACAGATCCGATTAGACACAACGGATCTTTCTCTTAAATGCAGGTAGCTATTTACTGACTTTTCTGCTTTTGGACAGGCTTTTCCGTCCTACTTCTGACATGGCTAATCGTCGCGTGTTGGTCAGAATGGCGGTGTAGCAGTCGTTCTATTTTGCTTTGCTGAGCTTCTGCTGGTGCGGGATGCTGGATTTCTTTCAGCATGCTTTTGGTACTCTGATTTAATTTGCAAGAATCTTCAGCAGTTTAGAATGTGTTTGTCGAATGCTGATTTTCTTAGCATTCTGTTATTGCTGGCAGCCTTCTATAACAACTCGATGTTTTAACCTATTGATCGATGCTAAATCTGCATACAAATTATAGCAAAGGGCAAATAAATTTATAAACAACCAAAGGGTTGGTCGATCCCACAAGGATAGTACAACGAAGGGAAATCATATACTGAATATAGTTTTCAAAACTCTTGTTTGGGTAAATCAATTCAAAAGGTTTTGGGTTTTTCAATACAAGTAAATAAAAAGGATGGAATTCAAATATTTAAAAGGCACAGATTCCAGGGAAATCTACCAATCCGATCAACATGCAAGAAACAAATATTCAAACCCAGAAAAGATATTTTTGGTGAAAAATCTATTAATGTGGAATTAATTCATTGGTCAGGCAATTAAAACCTAGATTATTAACTAGTGATTATCTCCTCTCGGTCTAAAAAACACAAGTTAACCAATCTCAATAAAAATCAGATTTTTCCTACAATTGAATTCTTCTTGGTCGGACATAAAATCAAAAGTATTAAACTCTCACTTCCTATTATCAATTTTCACCTCTCGATCCTTCAATTAATAATTAAAACCTATTCCAATTTTCATCTCTCGATCCTTCAATTGAAAATAGATTTGAAATAAAATCAAAGAGTTTAAACCAATACAAGGGTTTGAATAATTGAATCAAAACATGTATCACAGAAGGAGAAACCCTAGAACCTGTTTAGGGTTCTAGCCTGACATATTGAAAATAAACATTACAGGGAAAAATAAAGATTGCATTAAAAAGTAAAGGTTTGACAAATAAAAGTAAAGAGGAATTCTAAAGCAAACATAAAATAAAGGAGTAAAAACTGTAAAAGGGAAAAGAGGTTTTCAAAACTAAAAGGGCGCCTCTTAATTCTGAGCTATTGAAGAGTTTATATAGTAGTAGGGTTGAGGCCTTGGATGGTATCTTGGCTCCAAAATTCGTCTCAATCTTGATATGATATCTTTTCCTTTCAAATCATCAGTTGCGTACGACTTTGGGCTGAAAAATCACGCGTCTCGGTCGAGATAAGTCCTGCCACGGCCGAGATGGATGCTTCTGTCACGCCCGAGATAGCTTTCATTTCGGTCGAAACAGAGACCGTTTCGCCACTTCCGACCCTTCTGCGCAGTCTCACGGTTTTGGCCATAACTTTTGCATCCAAACTCCGATTGATCCGATTCCAGTTGCATTGGAAAGCTAACTCAAAGATATTTCAAATGCCATACTCCATTAGCTCAGATTCCAACGGAAGAAGTAGTGACTGTTTCTCCGAACATCTGCTGCTTTCGGTACGGGTTCTCCATTGGATTTGGCCTAAAACCTGTAAAATCTCACCATGGCAAGCATAGTACCCTCTAATATATACTCATGCTCAGTTTATTCAAGAAAATATACTAAAATGCATAAAACAAAGGAAAAACAATGCGATAAGTGAGTAGGAAAACGAGCTTATCAAACCCCCCAAACTTAAACACTTGATTGTCCTCAATCAACAAAAGAAAGAATCAAAAGTTCAAGCAGAAGAGTAGTGCAATGCCTCACAAGATTCATCACATTCAAACTCGAAAATCCACAAGACATCAACATTTTTGAAAGAATCAGAAAATATGTAAACTGTGGAAGACTCACATAGGAAGTGTTTCGCTCATTCACTCAAGTGTTTAGGATAATTATGAGATCACACAAAAGTCATGCAAATCAAGTTCTACCATAGGCTTGCAAATAATCTCAATCTCCACTGCAAATATGTGCACACAAGTCTAAGATCAGAAAGGACTTTATTCAAGGTTGTAATGTAGGCTTTTGTGAAGGGTAGGGAAATATTTGGCCAAGTGACTAAAATCAATCAGGGAATCCTCAATCAATCAAACCACTATCTATTGATATCCACCCATCTCCTATAATATTCAACATCAACCAAGGCTCTTTTATTTCTTTCTTCTCTTCCCTTTTTTTTTTCTTTTTTTCTTTTTCTCACATATCCTTTTATGCTCTAAACAATTTTGAATATTCATTTGAGCTTATAAGGATTAACAACAACACACATTTTTTTTTCTAGAGCCCAACCTTTTCTTTTGCTTTTACCCTCATAATAATATCTTATCCTTCTCAAACAAATCCCAACCCACTCTCATAGACAAGAGTTGATTCCCCTATTTATTTTCAACTCATAGACAAAGAAAGAAAATATCATAGGCTCAAAAGGGCTGACTAGGGATAACATTTAATTAGGACAGTGTATCGGAAAATAGGCTAAACAAAGACGACCTAAAATCACTTCCTAAACCTGTGCACACTAGCAGTCTTGAAAAAGATACAAAGCAACTTCTAGAGAAACTCAAAAATTTGCAGACACACTCACAATCAAATTTCAGGCTCAAAAACTCACACTCAGGACAATTTTTCTTCCACAGTAAACATCAAATCATCATCTATCTCATGCCAACGCAAGTATCAAAACAAGTAATCATGTGGTATTCACATTCATGGGCATACTCAACCACTATCACAGTCAACGCAAACTAAAATCAATCGATTCAAATCTTGCATTCTTGTCCTAAAGTTATCATGCTCAAATTCCCACAATCTCGTGTTTTATTCGAAAATTACCCATGCAGAAATTAAATAAAGCAAATAAAAGATAGAAAGGAGTTTCAAAACCCTTAAATCTTCATCCCCCCAAACTTATTCGAAAGTCAGAGAGAATAAGTTTGAAAGTCAGATTCAGAGTTCGAAACTGTACCTGATTGTTGGCCTCAGACACCAACTTTTTATCTCCTTCTTTCCTCATCAGCCCGGCATGGATTTGTGTCTGCTAGCACTCCATCTCGGCCGTGGCAAACATCATCTCGGCCGGGGTGGAGCCTTCTTGTCGACCTCCTCATCGGTCGAAGTATTCCATGTCTCGGGTTTCTGTCTCGGCCGTGGCTGACTCTGTCTTGGTCGAGACAGACTTCGATTTTTTTTCAAAAGAATGTAAAAGTGAAGTAACAGCACTAAATAAAAGAAATTCAAAAATACTAAAAAGAAAAGGAAAAATTGAAAACACAATGGGTTACGTCTCAATCAGTGCCTTATTTACCATCGTGGCTCGACTCAGCTTTCAGCTCACCAAATTGGTCGAGTCCAGACTCGTCGACCCCTTGAATCAATCATGAAGACTTTCCAGTTCTGAATGACAGTGGTGTACTCGGAAGGAGGCAGCTTAATTGCCGATTTCACTGACTCGTTTCCTCGTTCCCACCGGATGGCTTCTTCTTCTTCCTCCGGTGTCTCATCGTCTTCTTCTTCCTCTTCTTCAGCAGTAGCGATCCGATTGCACTCTCCTTTCCTCTTGTTCTTGTCGATGCAGAAGGTAATGGACTCTTCATTCCCCCTTAGGGTGATCTCTCCTTTCTTGCAGTCGATCAGGACACCAGCTGTGTCGAGGAACTCTCTTCCCAGGATCATTGGAGTGTTGGCATCTTCCTTCATGTCGTGGATGACAAAATCTGCAGGGAAAATCAAATGACCAACATGAATGAGAACATCTTCTACGATACCTTTGGGCTTGGACACAGATCGGTCCGCCATCTGAAGAGTAATTGTAGTGGCTCTCATCTCTCCGATTTCCAGCTTCTTGTAGATGGACCAGGGCATCAGGTTGATGCTCGCCCCGGTGTCACACAGCACATTCTGGAATTCTTTGCCTCCAATCTCGACAGGTATGGAGAAGCATCCTGGGTCAGACCTCTTGATCGGGATCTGCTTCTGTAGGAGTAGGCTGCATTCCTCGTGGATCTTCACAGTTTCGTTCTCCACGAACTGTTTCTTCTCGCTCATCAGCCTCCTTAAGAACTTCATGTATCCCGGTATCTCCCTGAGAGCTTCAACAAGAGGTATATTAATATTCACTCTTTTAAGATTTTCAACAAAGTTAGTGAATTTAGAGTCTTCCCTTTTCTTTGCGAATCTCTGTGGGAAGGGCATTGGAGCAACCGGCTCAACTCTTCTTTCTTTCTCCTTCTCTTTCTCGCCCAGCTTGGCCTTCTGTTTCGACCGAGATGAATCTATCTTGACCGTCCTGCTTTCTGTCTGCCCCGGTCATTCTCGGCTTGTCTCGGCCAGGATGGGCTTCTCCGTCTCGGCCGGTTCACACTCTGCCTCGGCCGGGCTGCTTTCCTCTGCCTCGACCGGGATGGTGGTCATCTCGGCCGAGATAGAGCGGTCTTCCGCGGGGTTTTCTTCCCCTGTTTCACTTTCTCCTCCTTCCGGGTTGCTCGGGCCTTCATATCTCCTTCCAGATCAAAGCGAGATGGCATTAACAGACTTCTCCCTTGCTGGATTTTTTTCCGTCATGCTCGGAAGTTGCCTCGGCTTGTGCTGATTTCCTAAGGTGGCGGAAATCTGACTCAATTGGGTGTCCATCATCTCCAGATGCTTTGTCATTAGTTGCATGTGATTGGCCATCCCTTTGATTTCGTTCTCCACCTATCCAAATCGGTTGTCCGAGCTTTTGATGAATTTCTCCAATGTCTCTTCCAGCACGGACTTCTTCCTCTCCACAATTTCTCCTCCTGTACCTACATCAAAACCAGGTGGAGAATGCTCTGCAGCAGAGGGGTTAGCATAAGAAAAACCAGGGTGAGATCGCCGATGGTTATAGTGATACCCCTGATTACCGCGGTAGTTATTGTGATAACCACTGCCTATGTAGTTTACCTCCATTCCTGTGGTTCCAGATGAACTGCTAGCTCCTCGGTTGATGTAGTCAGCTTCCACCGGAACAATAGCCATGCTTGGCTCAGTAGGATTGGCAGCAACCTTAGTGGTCTCCAGCTTCTCAATCTCCTCTCGAAGCTTCTTCACTTCAGCAACCACATCAAACTATGGCTTGGCTTCTACAGCTTTGACTGGTACCGTCTGTCTCTCAGTAGGCCATTGGTGGCTGTTCAGTGCCATGTCTGCTAGCAACCTCATGCTTTCTGCTCCGCTCATCTTCATCAGTACCCCACCAGAAGATGCATCCACTAACTGCTTCATGTGCGGAGTCAGGCATTTGTAGAAGTGACAGACCTGCATTTCAAGGTCAATTCCATGCCCAGGGCAGAGTCTCAGCAGCTCCTTGTATCTCTTCCAAGCTTCATGCAGGGATTCATCGTACAACTGCTTGAATGTGGTGATGGCAGCTTTCCTTTTCAGCAACAGGCTCGACGGGAAGTAGTTGGTGAGGAATGTTGCTCGCAGCTCCTCCCATGTCCCAATTTGGCTTTTATCAAGCCCAGCATACCATGACCTGGCCTCGTCTCTGAGTGAGAATGCGAAGAGGCCCATCCTAATGACGTCTTGGGGGACACCATTTTGTTTTATAGTATCGCACACCTCGACGAACAAGTTGAGGTGGGCGTATGGATCTTCTACTGCTCTTCCCCCAAACTGGTTCTGCTGCACCATCTGTATCAGTCCTGTGCGCAGCTCGAAGTTGTTTGCATCGATCCTTACTCTGAATCCGGCTTCCTCTTGCTGTGGTAGAAATCTGTCCAAGATGGACCTCTGTGGAACCACCACCTATTTGTTATTCAGCTCCGCCAGTCTTGCGGCTTGTTCGGCTTGGGTAGCTTGGGCTGCAAGAAGTTGCACCCTTAGTTGCTGCACCTCATCCACGAACTGCCTCTGCTCTTCCGGTGTCATGTTCTGAAGCGGGGCTTTCGGATTTGCTTCCATCTCAAAATTTAGTCTTTTTCCTTTCTTTCTGATGTTTCTGCAGGCTGCTTCGATTTCTGGTATAACGGGCTCGAGTGTCTTTCCTTTGCTCCGTGTGTTCATGCACCTGCACAGAAAACGAGGGAGAGATCAAGCTGTCCCGGCCGGGATAATGTGTATCTTGACCGGGATGGGTGTTTTCGTCTCGGCCGATATGTGACTCAACTCAACCGAGATGGAGAAATCGTCTCGATCGTGGTGGGACTCACCTTGGCCGAGACAGACGCAACACAAACACACGCACGCGAAAAATAGAACTGACTCGAAACTAAGAAAAATAAAACTCAAAAATAGAAAGAAAGAGTACAACCCAATCCAGAAGTTCTTCTACTTTCCAGTAACAACTCGCCTTCTGACTATCCCCAGCAACGGCGCCAATTTGATTGATGCTAAATCTGCATTCAAATTATAGCAAAGGGCAAATAAATTTATAAACAACCCAAGGGTTGGTCGATCCCACAAGGATAGTACAACGAAGGAAAATCATATACTGAATATAGTTTTCAAAACTCTTATTTGGGTAAATCAATTCAAAATGTTTTGGGTTTTTCAAAACCAGTAAATAAAAAGGATGGAATTCTAATATTTAAAAGGCACAGATTCCAGGGAAATCTACCAATCTGATCAACATGCAAGAAACAAATATTCAAACCCAGAAAAGATATTTTTGGTGAAAAATCTATTAATGTGGAATTAATTCATTGGTCGGGCAATTAAAACCTAGATTATTAACTAGTGATTATCTCCTCTCAGTCTCAAAAACACAAGTTAATCAATCTCAATAAAAATCAGATTTTTCCTACAATTGAATTCTTCTTGGTCGGACAGAAAATCAAAAGTATTAAACTCTCACTTCCTATTATCAATTTTCACCTCTCGGTCCTTCAATTAATAACTAAAACCTATTCCAATTTTCATCTCTCGATCCTTCAATTGAAAATAGATTTGAAATAAAATCAAAGAGTTTAAACCAATACAAGGGTTTGAATAATTGAATCAAAACATGTATCACAGAAGGAGAAACCCTAGAACCTGTTTAGGGTTGTAGCCTAACATATTGAAAATAAACATTGCTGGGAAAAATAAAGATTGCATTAAAAAGAAAAGGTTTGACAAATAAAAGTAAAGAGGAATTCTAAAGCAAACATAAAATAAATGAGTAAAAACTGTAAAAGGGAAAAGAGGTTTTCAAAACTAAAAGGGGGCCTCATAATTCTGAGCTATTGAAGAGTTTATATAGTAGTAGGGTTGAGGCCTTGGATGGTATCTTGGCTCCAAAATTCGTCCCAATCTTGATATGATATCTTTTCCTTTCAAATCATCAGTTGCGTACGACTTTGGGCTGAAAAATCACGCGTCTCGGCCGAGATGAGTCCTGCCACGGCCGAGATGGATGCTTCTGTCTCGCCCGAGATAGCTTTCATTTCGGTCGAAACAGAGACCGTTTCGCCACTTCCGACCCTTCTGCGCAGTCTCATGGTTTTGGCCATAACTTTTGCATCCGAACTCCGATTGATCCGATTCCAGTTGCGTTGGAAAGATAACTCAAAGATCTTTCAATTTCCATACTCCATTAGCTCAGATTCCAACGGTGTTAGAAGTAGTGACTGTTTCTCCGAACATCTGCTGCTTTCGGTACAGGTTCTCCATTGGATTTGGCCTAAAACCTGTAAAATCTCACCATGGCAAGCATAATACCCTCTAATATATACTCATGCTCATTTTTTTCAAGAAAATATACTAAAATGCATAGAAGAAAGGAAAAACTATGCGATAAGTGAGTAGAAAAACGAGCTTATCACCTGTACAGGACATTACATCAGTTGCTAAGCTATGCTAATGTTCAGCAATGATCGACCGTCTACTAAGGTTTGATCCAACAAAATCTTTTACAATCATATCCTAAGGGTAATTTACGAGTATTTTCCCAACAGTACCCTCCCACTACGATGGAGCACTGGTACTGTGTCAGCAGTTGGTGCAGTAACTTGTGGATCAAATCCTTGCACTGGCGACCGTGCAATTGGTTCCTTACCTTCGAGAGGTACACTCAATCTGCCATGGGGTTTTCCCAATGAAAGCGCATCATCGTCTCCAATTTCTTGGCGAATGATATTTGTGGTTTTTCACAAACTCGTCCTCTAAGAATCTTGCGTTAGTGCTAACAACGATCTTCTGATCCTCAGGACAGTAGAAATAACCACCCTTCGTTTGTCTGGGGTATCCCACAAATAGCATTAGCTTGGACCTGCCTTCTAACTTATCAGGTTCCTTCGACAAAACATATGTCGGACAGCCCCACACTCTTATCTTTGACACACTGGGCTTTCGCCCATGCCAGAGTTTCGAGGGTGTTTTAGGAACTGACTTAGAAGGTACCGGGTTCAGCAGATACACCGCTATTAGTAACGCGTTGCCCCAAAATGAAACAGGCAAGTTCGCATAACTCATCATAGATCTAACCATTTCAAGAAGAGTCATATTTCTTCTTTCCGCCACACCATTCTGCTGAGGAGTGCCTGGTGCGATCCATTGGGATGTAATCCCATGCTCTTATAAAAACTGCAAGAACTCGTCACTGAGATACTGACCACCACGATCAGATCGTAATGACTTAATGGTCTTGTTTAACTTCTTCTCTATTTCCGCCTTGAATTCCTTGAATTTCTCAAAGCATTCAGACTTATAGTGAAGTGAGTAAACATACCCGTATCTCGAGTAATCGTCAATAAAAGTGACGAAATATTTAAATCCTCCACGAGCTTGCGTGGACATAGGTCCACATAAATCAGAGTGGATCAGTTCCAACACATCACTTGCTCGAGACTGACTTACCTTGAAAGGCCTGGTTGTCATCTTTCCCTCTATACAGAATTGACAAACTCGATGTGGAACTACCTGGATTGAATCCAACATTCCATCATCCACGAGTCTCTTGATCCTCTTTAGATTGATGTGACCTAGTCTCAGATGCCGTAGATATGTAAGATCCTCATCAGAAGATGAAAATTTTCTCTTCTTATGATTAAATTAGTAATATGCAGCATTCACGGAAGATTTATGCAAACAAGTTATGATATAAAGAGAGTCGTTCTGTATCCCACGACAGATAACATCGTTATTGCCATTAATAGTAACATGACTATCAAAAATAATTGAAAATCATCATTAATTAAACAGGAAACAGAAATAAGGTGCCGCCAAAAATCCGGCACATACAAAACATCTCTTAAAATCGAAACATTGTCTTAAAAGCATAATGTAACATCTCCAACTGCTACTGCAGACACACGAGCAGCATTACCCGTGGAGATCGTCACCTCATCATCATTCAGCTGCCTTGTTGGCCTGAATCACTGCAAAGTGTAACAAACATGATTAGTAGCTCCAGTATCCACTACCCACGAATGGGTAGAAACGGATGCTAAACACATTTCCGTTACAAGTGCTAATGATGTACCTTGTCCAACCCGCTTGGTCAGACAATCCTTCTTCCAGTGACCAGTTTTGCCACAACGGAAACACTTGCCCTTCTTCCCCGGTGTCACATTCTTATTTTTCCCAGTAACTCTTGCTTTCTTTCCAATCACCCCTTTAGCACCTTTCGATGAAGCAGGGCGACTGCCGGAAGAAACCGAGACTGCCTTTTTAGGTTGCATGACTGATTCAGCCGCCATGAGATCACTAAGTAACTCATTGTGAGTATACTCCTTTTTACTCATGACAACATTCAGCCTAAAGTTCTCCAAAGACTTCGGAAGTGAGTTGAGTATGATATCGACCTGGGCTTCCCCGTGAATACCTCCTCCATGCAACTTCAGTTCATCCATGAGATGAGTCATGGAAACAACGTGTTCCCTCACTGAGCTACCATCAGTCATTTTACAACTCACGATTTCCCTCATGAATTTAAATCTGACAGCTCTATCCGATTCCCCATAAGTAACTGTGAGACTATCCATAATCTCAGCTGCTTTGTCATAGTGCTGATGTTGTTGCTGGAGCACCTTAGACATGGTGGTCATCATGTAGCACTTGACTACATTATTAGACTTGACCCACTTATCATAGAGGTTCCGCTCCACATTAGTTGACTCAGCAGTAGGGACAGCTGGACACGGAGTGTTAAGAACATATTTATGTTCCTCTGCAACTAGGATATAATCCATGTTGCACTTCCATTCCAGGAAATTCGGACCAGTTAATTGATTTTGTGCCAAGATATTTATGACATTATTCATAGACATATCTGAAAACAATAATTGATTAAAGTAAGTACATACATGCAGAACATTGAAACAAATATGCATTGTAACCTTTTGATAAACCAATACAATTGTTTCCCCCAATTGCCTAGGTGCATCTACTGCAAGCTCCTTTCGAAGATGTTTACAGCAGACCAGCTAACCAGACTGCTCTTTGAAGTTCCAGTCTTTAATTTAAATCCATGTCAGGTATTCGCCGGCAAATAAAATTAATAATCGGAGATAAAACTAAGACCATGTTCAACCTATCTGAGCAGGGACATCATTCATGAGTTAGTACTCAGGCAACATCTAAGCATTTGACCACAATTCTAACTCCGAAAGTTAAAAGGACGATTTGTCATACGTACTAGACCCATGATGCATGCCTCTTACTACCTTTGTTATCTCATTTAAAACAATTCTAGAGAACTTATGAACAAATAAAGTAAGCAGGCTACGGTCGTGTAGACGTCTACTCACTTCACTGTCCACTTCTCACATGTTTAAATGTTTTATTTAGAAATCTCATCTATTAGAACTTATGAACAAATAAAGCAAGCAGGCTACGGTCGTGTAGACGTCTACTCACTTCACTGCCCACTTCTAATAAGAGACCGCATTGTGGAGGTCTTGTTGATTTTAATTAAAAAATCTTGCTTAGTCTTTTTCTTTCAAAAGGTTCTTATGCGCACAGATTATTTTATGATCCATAAATTATGTCACATCTAAAATTCCATCATATTTCCCAACATGATTCCGGAATTTATAGACATAATTTAATACATAAAATAAATCACATAAAGCATGCTTCGAACAGTAAATAATAAAGCAGTAACATGCTTTTCTATTATCTACAACATGCTTTAAAAATAAATAATAAAAGCAGTAGCATGCTTTTCTATTATCTACAACATGCTTTAAAAATAAATAATAAAAGCAGTAGCATGCTTTCCTATTATTTACTAGTGCGCACATAATAAATCACATCATACGATAAAATAATTAAATAAACAAATAATTTTCTCGTGGCCCCTTGATGCAATTTCATGGAAAATAAAATTAAATCTATCAATTACAATGATTTAATTTAATACAGATCTTCAAATGGGCTCCCACTCTTTCACTTGAAATCTGCAACTTTGGGCTGGAATAATACAGCAGTTTGGGCCAGGAATTAGTGTTTCAGGCCCATAGGGTTGCAAAAACCCTAATTTTCAGAAAACCCTAATTTTCCAGCAGCCCGGGCTGCCGAGCCCGCATCCAGCCCGAGCCTAACAAACCTAGCCCTAGCTGCTGCTAGGGTTGCAACTGCCACCTCCTCCAGCCTGGATCCGCCGCCGCCGCCGAAGCACAGACACAGCCGCCACAGAAAACTGCAGCCCCGCCGCTTTTATGCTCACCGACGAGTGCCGCCCACACCTGGAGCAGCACAGATGCCGCACTGCCACCGTGCGCCATCTTCACGCGGCACTCGTTGTGCATGCCTGTCTGCAGAGAACCACGCCGGCCGGAGCCGGCGCCACTGCAGGAGCGAGGAAGACGACCGCCACGCGCCTGTGTTCGCGGCTGGTGTTCATCCAAAAAAAAACTCGCAGCCTTTGTCCCTGCCCGTCTGCCGCCTCCCACCGCCGTTAGCACCTACGTGCGGCCTTTGCTGGACCACAACGACCCACACCAGCCGGAGCCAACGCCGCTGCTGGCGAGAGGAAGAAGAGACGGCGGTCTGCTGCAAGAAGGAAGAAAAACAGATGGCGAGCTGTTGCTGCCAAGACGGCCACCGCGCGCGGCCCTGCTGCAGAGATCTGCCGCGCGCCGCCTGCGCGCGGCCACTGCTCGCCGGCCAGCGGGCACCGCCGGCGGCCACCGCCGCGCGCGGCTGTGCTGTCACCGGAAACTATTGTGCTTCATTTTGTTGCTTTTCTTGTTCTCCAAGTATTCCGGTTTACAGATTGAATAAAATAAAATAACAGATCTAGTCTATTACATATTTTCCTATCAATCTAATCGCGGATTTTCTCGCGATTTAAAACCAAAAATAAAAACATAGAGGGGCCATGAGAACAAAAACATCCACGACTAAAATAAATCCATCCAAAATAAATTAAATAACATGCATAAACTGTTTGTTAAATTTATTTTCCGACAGAGCCATAAAATACGAACCTCGCTCTGATACATGAATCGCCATTTATTAAAACTCTGGATTCGATTTATGGATATCAAAATAAATATCATGACAAACAGTAAATGCACTATGCATGCTCCTATTTAATTTAATTCATAGATTCAAAGGAATACATGAGACTTCAACGACTGATCTACAGATCTAGATCGATGATGACAATGAAGATGGTGCAGATCTGGATCTGGAATCGATCAAAGCGATGGTGTTCCTACGGATCTGATCTTCTGATCTGTTCCCTTGCTCGATCCGGAAATCTGGTGAGGATACGCTACTGGATCTACAGTCGCCCACTCTCTCACAATCTCTCTAGGGTTTCTGATTTGAAACTTCAAAACTTATGTGGGAAAATGAGAGATTCATCTATTTATATAGATCTGAGAATGGGCTATTAGGGTTTAATAAACCCTAATGTGCTCTGAGCAGTGTTGGGCCAGACCAGGGATCAAATGCAAATAATAAAGTGGGCCTCCTATTAATTAACTCCATGTTCAACCCAGAACATAATTAATTAATAAACATTAATTCATTCCACCAGAGAATTAATGCTGACCTACCCCTTTATTACGATGTTATTAGGAACGGGTTGCATTGACTTGGTTAATCCCTATATTTAAGGTTTCAGACATTCATTGATTAATTCAGCGTATGACAATTAGCTGTAATTGATTAATCTCTTATTATTCCTGAGTAGTACCACTTTACCCTTATCGCTTATGCTTGAATCAATGATTCAGCCTGCAGGACTTAGCATAACGAACCTCGTGAGCTTCCCAGGGAATGTCACCATCCTGAAACGGATATGGTTATCTTAATCCAGCCTGAGGAAACCCCACACAAGCTGCCATCACCCAAGATGCAGATATACGAGTACATGTAAGACTCTCCACCATAGCAAGTCAAAGTGACAGTCAACCCATGTGTGCCCCTCAGCTTTCAATAGACTTTAGATCCGACCAAGTTACCGAGATCTTTACTCATTCATATGTCAAGTAGAATGGTTCATCTCACTGTTCATCCTATCAATACATTGAGATATACCGGTCACACAAAGCAGTCAAGATAAACCACTTATGGAATTGTGTGTCGCAGCCTAAACCGACAGCCAAACCAGAAACTGTCTCAGTTGTGATCTGTTTATATCTCGCTAGGTCGAACGATCTATACAATCTTCTGTGATCTCTTACACACCGTATGATCTCCCTATCGACGAGATAACATGATGTGTTTGTTCGCATCGTATGATTGTTAATTCAGACAGGAGTTGTTTATTGCAAGTCATTAATGATTACCATTATATCAAACATAACGTTTCCTAATATACCAACATAATTCTTTTATGTATACAATTCCAACATAGTGGACACTGGAGCCACTGATCATGTTTGTTACTCTATGCAGGGGTTCGAGCTGACTATAGAGCTTGAAGATGGCGAGGTTACCATCTCCATTAAAAATGCTGCTAGAGTCTCTGCTGCAGCAATTGGAGATGTTACTTTATGTTTTGGGAATAATGTTTTAACACTAAGAGATGTTTTGTTTGTGCCGACTTTTCGGCGAAACTTGATTTCAGTTTCCAAACTTTTTGATGATGAATTTTCTGTTATTTTTGGTAGAGATGTTTCTATCATGAGAAATAACGTATCTATCATGGATCACTGAAAGATTCTCTTTATGTTATTACATGTTCAAACAAACCGACAGTGAAAGAGACATATAATTTGTCTAACCAACAGAAAAGAAAATTTTCTTCAAGTGAGGATATAACATATCTTTGGCACTTGAGACTCGGTCATGTCAATCTTAAAAGAATCAAGAAACTCGTTGACTGTGGAATTATGGATCCCATCCAGGTAGTTCCACATAGAGTTTTTGAATCTTGTATAGAGGGCCAGATGACCACCAGACCTTTCAAGGCAACAGAGTCTCGAGCAAATGACTTGTTGGACCTCATCCATTATGATCTGTGTGGACCTATGTCAACACAAGCCCGTGGAGGGCAAAGATACTTTGTCACCTTTATAGATGAATACTCTGGATATGGACGCGTTTATCTGCTTCACTAAAAGTCTGAATGCTTGAGAAATTCAAGGAGTTCAAGGTTGTGGTAGAGAACAAGTTAAACAAGACCATAAAGAGACTACGATCTGATCGTGGTGGTGAGTACCTCATCAATGAGTTCTTACAGTATCTAGCAGATCATGGGATTACCTCCCAGTGGACTACACCTAGCACTCCTCAGCGGAATGGTGTTGCAGAGAGAAGAAATAGAACTCTGTTAGAAATGGTTAGGTCAATGATGAGCTATGCCAGCTTGCCCATTTCCTTTTGGGGGTATGCACTAGAAACGGCGGCATACTTGATTAACTTGGTTCCTTCTAAGTCAGTCCCTAAAACTCCGCTTGAACTTTGGAATGGACACAAGCGTGTTCTGTCCAGATTAAAAGTGTGGGGTTGTCCAGCATACGTGCTGAATAAGGAAGCTGACAAATTAGAGGGAAGGTCTAAGTTAATGTTGTTTGTGGAAGATGAATTCGTAAGGACCAGGTGCACGGCTGATAAGCTCGTTATTTCACTCACTTATCTATATTATTTTTATACTATTTTATGTAGATTTATTGAGTTTATATATATATTTTATGCATGATGTTAGTATTAGGTGGTTTTAGGTGTGTTTTGATGTTTATGCAGGTTTTTAGGCCTAAACCCACGAGAAAACCGTTCCGAAAGCAGTGATGTGTAAGAGTAGCAGTGAAGAGTTTTTCCACAAGAGGAATTCGGGCTATTAGCGCATGGCAATGGATATAGCTTTGAATTAGCTTTCCAACGCAACTGGAATCGGGTCAATCGGAGTTCGGATGAGGAAGTTATGGCCAAAACCGTTAGACCGCGCAGGAGGGGCGAGAAGCTGCATCGACAGACGCCAATCAGAAGCGATTGACGAAGACCAAGGAGGCTCGTCGATCGATGTGAATCAGAAGCGGTCGACGCGAGGTCTTCTGCTGGAGCGAAAATCTGATTAAATTCAGATTTATTCATATCTTTAGCCCTAGATTTGATAGGATACACCTCCACCTCTATAAATAACCTTGTAAATTTGATTTTTAAGCATTCCAAATCATATGTTTTATTCCAGATTTCAGATTTTAGAGATTCCAAGTGTTCTAGAGTTTATGTTTGAAGATAGAGTTTTGTGGGAAGACATTCCAACCCAAGTTTTTATGCAATTCAGGTTTTATCTTTCTATGATGAATATTACTCTGAATATGTGTAACTAAACTTCTTTCTCAGATTCTAGGGTTTCGAACTATCAATGTATGCATGTTGTGATTAATCGAATTATTTTCCCTTTCCCTTCGTAGTTTGTGAAATCTGGTTTTATTCTTAATCTTTAAGTATGTTGGCCACAACTTAGGATTACTAGTTGAATTCTAGAGACGTAACTGTAATAGTTTTCAATCGAAAGAGATTTTCACAATATAATTTGATTTCTTGTCGTAACTGAAGGAGGTTAATTGTAGGAATAAATCTGTAGATCTTTGGAGTTAGTTAATTTATCTTGAGACCGAGCGGAGATAGGTAATTAATTAATCTACTTTACGAATTGTCCAACAAAGAAGTTCGTAATACTTTTATGATGTTTCACTACGAAGAGGAATTAAAATTGGGAATTAATCTATTCATTCATACATGTCATACTTGATAGGTAGATATCCCTGGAATCTGTGCTTCTCTTATTTGACTTCAAAAGCCTTTTAATTTCCTGTTTAATTTTCATTAGCAAGTACTGCAATTTCCAAAACAACCAAAACTTCTTATCTGATTTTTCCTAACCAGTATTTTCAAGAACGCCTGACTTAGTACTTAAGGATTTTTCGTTGTTTCATTCCCCTGGATCGATAACCTTAGGGTTTACAAATTTATTTGCCACTATTTCTATAATTAATCTGTAGAAAGTACAGTGATCAAATTGGCGCCGTTGCCGGGGAGTGAACAAAATTGATCTTACTATTAAGTCTGTGAAAGAAATATTTCTTTAGGCTGTAAATTTTTGTGTTTCCTGTAATTTCTTCAAGTTTTCGTACCCGCCGTCGACCGACAAGGACGCCGCATCGATCGACGAAGTGGATTCTTTTCGTCGATCGACGCTAGGTCCAAGCGATCGACGTCGCTTCTGTTTTTCCAAATTTCCGTTATTTATTTCAGTTTGTTTCGTTTTATTTCCAGTTTCCTCTCACTACCTCCTTTGCTGAACAAGTAGTGCATGAGTACGCGAGCCAGAGGCAAGGACCCGTTATTTTATCATCCGGATATTGAAGCCACTTGCAGAAAGATCCGAAAGAATAAGCGTGTTCAGGAAAGCTCAAGTAATCTCACGATGGAAGATAACGTACCACCGCCTCCACCAGTGCTAACTGCAGAGGAGCAGGCTGTGCTTCTCCAAGAAGTCCAAGCTATGAGGGCGCAAATCCAACAGTACCATCTGGAAAAAGATCTTGAGAGGAACAATCCGAATGGAAGGGATATTCGCCATAACTCGTTGTTTGATGACAATCCTGGCGATAAAGAGGAAGACAACCAGGATCCTCCAGAGGAATCTGACGATGAGGAAGAAGAGGAAGCCATGCAGAACCGGTATAAACCTCGGTTCAGGGAGACAAACTTCAGGATTGGCATCAATGCCAACAATTTTAAGTTGAAGACCGGATTGGTACAGATGGTGCAACAAAATCAATTCGGAGGAAGGGCTACTGAGGACCCTTATGCACATCTGGATAAGTTCCTTATGCTCTGCAACACTGTCAAGATCGGAGGAGTAAGCAAGAGTGCCATCCGAATGCGTCTGTTCGCATTCTCTTTGAGGGATAAGGCACAATCATGGTTCACCGCACTGGATAAAGGAAGCATAGGCATGTGGACCGAATTGAGGAATGAGTTCCTGGAAAATTTCTTCCCTTCGAATGTCATCAGGAAGAGAAGGAAGGAAATCATCAGGTTCGCTCAAAGGCCTGACGAGAGCTTCAGTGAGACGTGGGAGAGATTTAAAGAGCTGTTGAGAGCCTGTCCCGGACATGGTTTTCCGCCAGGAGAACAAGCAGAAGCATTCTATGAAGGGCTCAATGATAAGACAGCCAAATTGGTGGACACCACACTAGGAGACACGATCATGACGAAGAGCGAAAAGAAAGCCATGGAGTTCTTCCAAAAGATGGCCAACAACACTCAACGGTGGTCCTCAAGCCGAACTCGGCCTGTGATGGCGGTCTAGAAGGAGAAAGTGGTGGAGAAAGTTGCCGAACAACCTGATTTGGCAGCCGAGCTGAAAAAGTTAAGAGAAGATTTTGTTGCACTGAAGCAAGAGAAAACAGTTGCTGCAGTAGAGCCAGTGCAAGCTCCGTCTGAGGGGGAATGTTCCGCTGTAAATTTCATTCAAAGGGGCGGTTATCAAGACAACTACCGTGGAGGATATCAGCAGCACAACCAGCCCTACACTTTCAATCACGCGAGGAACCATCCTGGATTTTCCTACGCAAACCCCCAAGCAGCTGAGCAACCACCACCTGGATTTGCAGTGCAAGATGGAGAAATAGTGGAGAAGAAGAAGCCAAATGTCGAGGAGATTTTGGCCAAGTTCATAGAAGGCTCTACTGATACTGTAACCAAGTTGAAGCAAGAGATAGCTGGAGTAAAAACCATGGTGGACCAAGTCGAGAAACACGTACAGATCATACAGACTCAGGTCGGTCTGATCACCAAAGCTCTCGAAGCCCAGCACAAACCCGGGCAATTTCCTAGCAATACTCAAGCTAACCCCAAAGTTCAGAGTCAGATAAACCAAGTGAATGCTATCACTCTAAGAGGGGGAAAATTGTACGAAGGGCCAAAGCAAGCAAGGACTGATTCAAAGGAGGACGAAGATGTCGAGCAGGCCGAAGAAGCTGTCGCTGACGCAGCCCCATCGATCGACGGAGGGTTGCCGTCGATCGACGAAGTACTAAAACTCCCATCGAACGAGGCTGAAGCTCGTCGATTGATGCCAGACAAGCCACCAATGTATAAGCCTCCCCTGCCGTATCCACAGCGGTTTGCCAAAGCGAAGATGAACGAGAAATTTGCACGCTTTCTTGAGAACATGAAGAAAGTAAATATTAACATTCCGCTGATTGAGGCACTACGAGAGATACCGGGGTATATGAAATTTTTAAAGGATATGGTCTCTCAGAAAAGACCCTTCGTAGAGCTCGAGAGGGTCAACTTGTTCGAGGAATGCAACGCGATTATCCAAAAGAAGATGCCGCTGAAGAGAAAAGACCCAGGATCCTTCACGATCCCCTGTGTCATTGGAGGAGAGACCTTCGGGAAGGTCCTTTGCGATTCAGGTGCATCTATAAACTTAATGCCGCTGTCAATCTTCAAGCGGTTGAAGATCGGAAACATCAAGCCCACAACAATCTCGCTCCAGATGGCCGATAGGTCAATTACTTATCCGAAAGGCATCGTGGAAGACGTGTTGGTAAAGGTAAAAGATTTTATTATTCCAGCCGACTTTGTGGTGCTTGATATGGAGGAGGATCAAAACATTCCTCTTATCCTTAGAAGACCATTCTTGAAGACCGGAGGGGCATTGATTGACATTCGAGACGGCAAGCTGACATTCCAAATCAACGACGAGTCAGTCACCTTCCCCATCTACAAAGAAGTGTAGAAGCGCAATAAAGGGAGCTATCAGGAAGAATGTCACATGATCAATCGATTAAATCCGGTGATTTCCTCTCCTTTTTCAGCGTGCCTCTGAGACGCACCAGCTGGATATTGGCCAAGATGACTTATTGGAAGATGTTCCAAATCCTTCGGCAAACCTGCAAAAGAGCGTTAAAAACTCCAGGAAAACTGCTGCAGCGAGCCAAGGAAATTTGCTTAACCACGACACTCCGGGATCTGCACCGGCCGCCTCTGATTTTTTACAGCTCCCTAACATGCCTATGGAGATGGCGAGTGGTCGTTTGGGCCAATCGGATGCGGGGGATAGAGCAGAAAATTCGTCAAAGGCAGAGAAAGCTGTTGCTGAAAATGCTGCGGCTGCTGTTGGTAAATCCCCCGTAGCCGACCCTGAGGGGTCTCGTACTTCCTCCCCCTATTTTTCCCAGCATGCTAAGACATATACGGAGACGGGAAATCGAATTGGGGGCCATTTGGATGAGGGGGTAAATTCAGAAAATTCAAACAGTTCCTCTCCCGACGCCACCAATAGTGCTGCGAAGGGAATGAGCTTGATTCCCACTACATTTGTGGATTTGGCTAACTCCTCCCATCCTCATTTGAATGACTCTGGGGAAATATCTCCTACGTCGAGGAAATGGTCAGATGTTGTTCGAAACCCGGAGTCTCCGTCGGGTAGTATCTCTTCTACTTCCCGCTCTTGTACTCTTGTTTCTACTTCTAATTCCTTTCAGGTTTTGGGACAAATTCCACGAGCTGCAAAAGGTAAATTTGGTGTTGGAATTGCTTTGGACAATACAGTGGAAAAGGAGGATGCGGTTACAAGTAAGTTGGTGCACAACACTAGTGACAGCCCCCCCGATTCCGAAGTGAGAGACAAACAAGAGAAAGGTAACACATTGAGGAAATCGGTTCGCATTAAGAACCGTGTGGCTAGAACCAGTTGTCCCCCTACCCTAAGGGGTGTTCGGAGTGAAAAAGAAGGACGGTGGAGATGATTTTTGCAGCATGGAATGTTAGGGGACTGCAGAAGGCCCATAAACACTCTGCGGTAAAAAATTTAATTTCTACTCGTTCTCTTGATCTTGTTATTCTTGTTGAAACTAAACTTAGGGAAAATTCTTTTGCTAAGTTTATGTCTAGTTTCTCAAATTCTTTTCCTGATTGGAGTTTTGTTAATAATTTTACCTTTCGACCATTTGGTAGGATTTTGGTACTGTGGAATTCTCTTTGTGTGGATTTGCAGGTTGTTTCGATTGAGGATCAGGTTATACACTGCAAGGTTAAATGGAAACCCACCGGGTCTTTATTTAACCTTAGTGCAGTGTATGGCTTTAATCCTCTTGCCCAACGAAGGACTCTCTGGGACTCTTTGATCTCCAATGTGTCGTTGGACGAACCTGCTATTGTGGCAGGAGACTTCAACGCTATTTTGCACCCGGATGAGCGGATTGGTGGTAGGAGACCGGTTGAGAAGGAGTATACTGAATTTTCTGATGCTTGTTCTTTCTTGAGTTTGCAGGATACGCCTTCTTCAGGTGTACATTTTACTTGGTCAGAAGGAGGCACGTTCTCCAAAATTGACCGTGTCTTGGTTAATGAAGCTTGGTTTGAGGCGGGCTGGTATTGCAGATCTGAATTCCTTCCCCGAGGAATACATTTTGATCACTCGCCGAGTATTACTTACCTTTTCGAGCAGGTACCTCGTTTCAAACCTCCCTTTAAATTCTCTAACTTGTGGATGGAGCACGATGATTTTGACAGGGTCTTAAAGGACAACTGGAAGGTGGAAAGGGCAGAGTCTGATTGCCAGCGCCACCTTGCAGACAAGTTGGAGGCTTTACAGGGAGTGCTGAAGAGGTTTAACTTCAAGGAGTTCGCTTTCCTCCAGGACAGGGTCAAAGCTGCTAAGGCTAATCTGGAGGAGGTTCAAATGGATCGTGATAGGAACCCACTTGATGGGAATCTGAGGAATAAAGAAATTGAACTCCGTAAGGAGGCGGCTCGCTTGGTCACTGCTGAGTATGAATTTTTCCGCCGGAGAGCACGTGGTATCCACTTGGTTAAAGCAGATAAGTCCACTGCCTATTTTCATTCTATTGTGAAGAGAAAGCATGGACGTAATGCCATTTCTTTTTTATGTGATGCTGATGGCGAGGTGTATAGTGATATGAATAGAATTAGGAATGATTTTATTCAGTTCTATTCTAATTTGTTTGGGCGCTCTGTTCCTCGTACTGCTGTTTTTCCTTCTGTTTTTCTTGCAGGTACCAGGTTAAGCAGTGAAGAGCAGCAAAGATCAGTTCGTTGGGTATCGGCCTTGCAAGTCCGTGAGGCTATGTTTGGGATTGGAGATGACAAGGCACCGGGTCCTGATGGATACTCCTCCTCTTTCTTCAAGAAGAAGTGGAGTCTTGTGGGTCCCGAGGTGGTGGATGCGGTGCAGGAGTTCTTTGAGAAAGGGGTCCTGCTTCGCAAACTCAACCATACTGTGGTCTCCCTAATCCCGAAGAAGGCGCATGAGCCTACTGTTGCTGATTTTCGTCCTATCTCCTGCACTAACACTGTCTATAAAACTATTACTAAGATTCTGGCTGATAGGATGTCGTTGTTTTTGCCCTCTATTATTAACCCTGCCCAGGCTGCTTTCCTACGGGGAAGGAATATCACTGATAATTTTCTTTTGGCGCAGGAAATAGTTAGAGGCTTTGAGAAGAAGACGCAGAGAAAAGGAGTTGGGCGGTGCTTATTGAAGATTGATCTACAGAAGGCCTACGACTCTATCTCTTGGGAGTTTCTGTATGAGGTCCTCCACGGTTTGAACTTTCACCCTCAGTTCATCCATTGGATTATGATATGTGTGACTTGCCCTACGTTTTCGTTGTCTATGAATGGGGGGGTGCATGGTTACATTGAGGGTAGGAGGGGTCTGAGACAGGGTGATCCTATGTCTCCAATTCTATTTCTTCTGTGCATGGAGTATTTGTCTAGGCTCTTATCTGTCAGGATTAGGGACTCTAGATATGCGTACTTGCCAAAATGTGATTCGTTGAATATTACACACCTTATGTTTGCTGATGATTTGTTGGTGTTTGGCAAGGGTACTGTTGCTGGTATGCAGGTTGTGGCTGATGCCCTCAGGGAATTTTCTGCGACGTCGGGACTTGTGATTAATAACCGCAAGTCTAACATATATTTTGGGGGACTCAGTAGGTGGGAGGAGGAACAGATACAGCAGTTGTTTGCGTTTCCAGTGGGGACTTGGCCGATCAAGTTTCTGGGGCTTCCTCTTGCTTCTCACAACCTTTTGAATGATCAATATTCTCCCCTGATTGATCAGATTACGGGGCTTATTCGGAGATGGTCTAATAGTTCTTTATCTCTTGCAGGTAGGGCGGAACTGATTAGAGCTGTGGTGCAGGGGGTGGAGAACTATTGGTTTCAGGTCCTTCCGATTCCGGAGGGTGTGATTGATCGGATTAACAGGCTGGTGAGGACCTTCCTTTGGGGAACTAAGTCTTCGCCTGTCGCCTGGAAGACGGTCTGCACCCCAAAGGAGGAGGGGGGTCTGGGTATTCATGATGTGAAGAAATGGAATGATGCCCTTTTCACGAAGGTGCTCTGGAATATACATAAGAAGACGGATTCATTGTGGATTCGCTGGGTCCACACGGAGTACTTGAGGGGAGATGATCTATGGACTTTTAATATTAACTCTCGAGACTCTGTGTTTTTGAAGAGGATTTTTACTCTTCGTGATTCTCTTTTGCAGGCTGCTTCAGGGGATGCGGAGAGTGCGGGCAGACTACTTGATAGGATGTTCGCTCAGAAAGGGGTGACTGGGGCTTACGAGTTTTGGAGGATTAAGGGGACTCGGCACTTTTGGCACAAGACCATATGGAAGTCTCCTATCCCTCCTCGTTTTTCTATTACCCTTTGGTTTATTTTACATGGCAGGCTTAAGACTAGGGACCGCATGTGCTTTTTAAGTGATGATGTGCCCTTGGTCTGTCAGCTTTGTGACTCTGTTAATGAAACCGCTAAGCATCTCTTTTTTGAATGTAGGGAAACCTCACGGGTTTGGAGGGATGTGCGGGAGTGGCTTGGACTGAAGCATAGGACATCGACCGTGGAAGCTGCGCTGAAGTGGTGCCTGCGGGAGAGGAGCTGGTCCAAAGTCTTGAAGAAAGCCCGTTATCTTGCTCTGGCCGCCACGGCGAACCATATCTGGCATGCAAGGAACAAGAAAGTCTTTAATGGTGCTCCCTTTGATGCCGCTGCAGTTGTGAAGGGCATTAAGGAGGACGTTTTTCGTATTCTTTACTCGGTGTTCCCCGATAGATGAGGTTGTTGCTCATCTTGACTGGAATACCCATTAGTGGTCTCTTCTGTGTTTTCTGTTGGTTTGTGATCATATCGATAGTGTGATGTGGGTGGGCTGACCTAGTTAGTATGCCTACATCGCTTGGTTTTGAGTATGATGAAGGGGGATGTCGTGCTGACCTAGTTAGGATGGCATTTCTCTTTCGGACCCAGGACTACTATCGTTATGATCGTTTTGGGCGGTTGATTTCTGTTGGGTTATCTCGGTAGGTGTGAGATTTGGGCCATTGTTGGGCTGGTCACCTTATAGTGTGCTTAGATGTCATCTTTCTACCGGGGTATGCCCCGTGTACTTGTATTTGCAGGGTTAGATTGCTTGTCCCGATGGTCACACTGTTTGTGAACCTCGGGTGTCTGTTTTTATCCCTGGGGTATGCCCCTGTGCTGCTGTAAGGTTTCGGCCTATACTCGGTTTACATTTATGCTATTATCTTTTCACCTAGTGCAACTGATTCGGATTTTCCGGAGAACTGCTTACTGCACTCTTTGCTTTTGTCTTCAGATTTGGATAAGATGGACGATGAGCTTGTGGATCGGGCAATGAAGTTGGAGGTATCCGAGGGAATAACACATGAGAAAGAAAGCAGATGGAAGCGGTTGCCAAGCCGACGCAGCCAGAAAAAGAAAAGAAAGCGTGGAAAAACACCCACGTCGATAGACGGAGGAGCCTCGTCGATTGATGCAGCCATTGGATCCTCGTCGATCGATGCCACAGTAACGTCGATCGATGCACGAAGGAAGTCAGACTCGGAATTTTCATTGGCAAAAAAAGCGCGACGAAGAAAAGGGATTGCTGCAGTTTCACCCATGTCAATCAATGCAAACTTGGAAAAGCAGCCATCTAACTCTGATCCGCCGATTCTGGAACTCAAGATGCTTCCGGCACACCTCAGGCATGGGAAGCTAGAAAAATTACTACGAGTTTTACGGAAGTACAAGTCCACCATCGGGGGGGCATTGAGAGACAGCAAGGGAGTTAGCCCCTCATTATGCGCGCACAAGGAAAAAGACACCAAGAAGTGGGGATGAAAGTTATCAAGAACGAAGAAGGAAAGGAGGTCGCGAAAGGACCTGCCTGGACCCGACTTCCTTGATGGTGATTGAAGACTCCGGGGGATAAAAAAGTTGATGTCTGAGATCAACTACCAGGTATCGTTCCCTCTCTAGTCTGATTTTCAAACGTATTCCACTCTTCGAGTTGGAAATAAGTTTGGGGGAATGTGGACAAGAGATGGAACGTATTATCTTTTATTTATTATGCTTTCTGTTTTTAAATTTTTACCGAATTTTAATTTTTCATATTTTTATGCTATTTTGTGGGGAAAATTTTTTAGTTTTGAGATAACCTGAACGAGATTGTGAGATTAGAATTGATTGAGGATTGAGTATTGAATTGATTGAGATTGTGGTTAGATGCCTATGAATGTAGAATACCGCATGATATAACTAATTTGACACTTATACTTGCATGTTGATTGAGCTGATTTGAAATTGATTGTGGAAGAAAATTTTTGAATCCTTGTGTGAGAAATTGAGCCTTTATTTCGTTTGATGTGAGATTCACATGAATGTTTTGATTTCTCTAGAACTTGCCTATTTTCTGTGTTGAGACTGCATAGTGTGCACAAGTTGAGAAAATGATCTTAGGCCATCTTTGATAACCCAATATCCTAAACAATGTCCCTTCACAATAAATTTTTCCCTAGTTAGCCACTTTGAGCCTGTACAATTTTTCTTTCCTTGTCTATGAGATTAAGAAAAGTATTGTCTCACTCATGTCTTGAGTTGTGGTATGTATGGGGTTGATTGGTGAATTGGTGATAAGATATGATAAATTAGTGGTGAAAAGATGTGTGAAAAAGAAGCTCAAAGAAATAATTAGAATTCTCATAAGCTCTCTGAAAAGAAAAGAATGAAAAAAAATTTATGTAAAGAGCATAAGAGATTCAATACGAGCTAGAAAAAAAAAAGAGTTGTGTATTCGTTGATATATTTGAGGAGAAGGGTGGATGAAGTCAGATAGTGATTTGAGATTTTGAGAGTAGCTAACTCAATTTATTTTTAGTCACTTGACCATATATTTTCCTACCCCTCACAAAAGCCTACATTACAACCTATTGAAAGTCATTTTTGATTCTAGACTTGTGTACACATTCTAGCAGTGGAGATATTAGAAAATTTGCAAGCCTATGGTAGAAACTTCTTCATACATGTTTTTGAGTGCTTTCATCTTTTCCTTAAACACTTGAGAGTTGAGTGATACACATCCTTTGAGTTCTTCCACGGTTGATGAATTTTCTATCTCTTTCAAATTGCTTGTGGGTAGTGGATTCTTGGTTCTTGACTGTGATGAATCTTGTGAGGCATTTCACTTTAACCACTTGATTTTTAATTTCTTTCTTGCCTATTGATTGAGGACAATCAAATGTTCAAGTTTGGGGGGTTTGATAAGCTCGTTATTTCACTCACTTATCTAAATTATTTTTATACTATATTATGTAGATTTATTGAGTTTATATATATATTTTATGCATGATGTTAGTATTAGGTGATTTTAGGTGTGTTTTGATGTTTATGCAGGTTTTTAGGCCTAAACCCACGAGAAAACCGTTCTGAAAGCAGTGACGTGTAAGAGTAGCAGTGAAGAGTTTTTCCACAAGAGTAATTCGGGCTATTGGCACATGTCAATGGATAGATCTTTGAATTATCTTTCCAACGCAACTGGAATCGGGTCAATCGGAGTTCGGATGAGGAAGTTATGGCCCAAACCGTCAGACCGCGCAGGAGGGGCGAGAAGCTGCGTCGACAGACGCCAATCAGAAGCGATCGACGAAGACCAAGGAGGCTCGTCGATCGACGTGAATCAGAAGCGGTCGACACGAGGTCTTCTGCTGGAGCGAAAATCTGTTCAAATTCGGATTTATTCATATCTTTAGCCCTAGATTTGATAGGATACACCGCCACCTCTATAAATAACCTTGTAAATTCGATTTTTAAGCATTCCAAATCATATGTTTTATTCCAGATTTCAGATTTTAGAGATTCCAAGAGTTCTAGAGTTTATGTTTGAAGATAGAGTTTTGTGGGAAGACATTCCAACCCAAGTTTTTATGCAATTCAGGTTTTATCTTTCTATGATGAATATTACTCTGAATATGTGTAACTAAACTTCTTTCTCAGATTCTAGGGTTTCGAACTATCAATGTATGCATGTTGTGATTAATCGAATTATTTTCCCTTTCCCTTTCCCTTCGTAGTTTGTGAAATCTGGTTTTATTCTTAATCTTTAAGTATGTTGGCCACAACTTAGTATTACTAGTTGAATTCTAGAGACGTAACTGTAATAGTTTTCAATCGAAAGAGATTTTCACAATATAATTTGATTTCTTGTCATAACTGAAGGAGGTTAATTGTAGGAATAAATCTGTAGATCTTTGGAGTTAGTTAATTTATCTTGAGACCGAGCGGAGATAGGTAATTAATTAATCTACTTTACGAATTGTCCAACAAAGAAGTTCGTAATACTTTTCTGATGTTTCACTACGAAGAGGAATTAAAATTGGGAATTAATCGATTCATTCATACATGTCATACTTGATAGGTAGATATCCCTGGAATCTGTGCTTCTCTTATTTGACTTCAAAAGCCTTTTAATTTCCTGTTTAATTTTTATTAGCAAGTACTGCGATTTCCAAAACAACCAAAACTTCTTATCTGATTTTCCTAACCAGTATTTTCAAGAACGCCTGACTTAGTACTTAAGGATTTTTCGTTTTTTCATTCCCCTGGATCGATAACCTTAGGGTTTAAAAATTTATTTGCCACTATTTCTATAATTAATCTTAGAAAGTACAGTGATCAACGGCAGCCTGTGCAAGATGGTAAATCACAAGTGAATGCACCTAACACAGACACATTAAAGGGGCCTCGTCGTAGTGGGAGGTTGCCTCGGCAGCCTGAGCGGTATATGTTCGTGGGAGAGTATTCTGACTTAATCCCTGAAATGGACTAAACGATACCGACCCATGGACGTAGGACGAAGCTATGAGAGACAAGGATGCTGATTAGTGGCGTAAGGCCATGGATTCTGAAATAGAATCAATTACAGCTATGGATGTGTACCAGAAAACCTTGCTGCCGGAAGGTTTTCGAGCCATAGGTAGCAAGTGGGTATACAAGAGAAAGAAGGATTCGAGTGTAACCTAACGGTGTTTAAGGCCAGGCTAGTGGCGAAAGGTTATAGTCAAAAGGAAGGTATTGACTATGATGAAACCTTCTCACCAGTTGCTATGTTAAAATCCATTCGCATACTTCTATCCATAGCAGCACATATGGATCTTGAGATCTGGCAGATGGATGTCAAAACCGCGTTCTTGAACGGGTACCTTGAGGAAGGTCGTGACATCTAGATGCAACAACCAGAAGGATATGTGCAGAATGATCAAGAGCATCTTGTCTGGAAGCTCAAGAAGTCCTTGTATGGACTAAAGCAAGCTTCAACGTCATGGAACAAACATTTCGATGATGTGATCAAATCCTATGGATTTGCACAATGTGAAAACGAAAGTTGTGTGTACCGTTTATGTGTCAGTGGGAGTGTGGTTTTTCTTGCACTTTATGTAGATGACATTCTCCTATTTGTAGACAATGTGGAGGTGTTATCAGGCATAAAAGGTTGGTTATCCGAGCAGTTTCAAATGAAAGATCTGGGTAATGCTGGATACATCCTTGGGATCAAAGTCCTACATAATCATAGGAAAAGGATGTTGAGCTTATCTCAGGGTGATTACATTGATACTGTGTTGGCTCGTTTTAGCATGGAAAATTCCAAGAAAGGTCTTTTACCTTATCGTCATGGAATTCGTCTTTCAAATTCACAATGTCCTGTGACAAAGAAGGAGAAGAATGAGATGTCTATAGTACCATATGCTTCGGCAGTGGGAAGTCTCATGTACGCTATGCTTTGTACGAGGCCAGATATCTGCTATGCTGTTGGCATGGCTGCAAGATATCAATCCAATCCCGGTCAGGTGCATTGGAATGCGGTTAAACACATTCTCAAGTATCTGAGAAGAACACGAGACTTATGTATTGTATATCAGTGTGAGAACTTGTGTCCTGTTGGGTACACGGATTTGGATTTCCAGGCGGATCAAGATGAGAAGAGATCGACCTCTGGATATTTTTTTACCTTGGGAGGAGGAGTTGTATCTTGGAGGAGTGCGAAATAGAAATGTATCGCGGACTCTACCATGGAAGCTGAATATGTAGCAGCTTCAGAAGCTTTAAAGGAAGTTGTATGGTTTCGGAACTTTCTCTTAGAGCTGGATATTGTTCCGAGTCTGCCTAAAGCAATCACAATATATTGTGACAATGCTGGTGCAGTGGCAAACTCGAAGGAACCCAGGTCTCACAAGGCTTTAAAACACATAGAAAGAAAGTACCACATCATACGAGAAATCGTAGCAAGAGGCGATGTGCAAATCCAAAAGATTGCTACGAAAGAGAATCTAGCTGATCCATTCACAAAGGGCTTGCCTCAGAAGATCTACGAGGAACACGTTCGTGCTCTTGGACTGAAGATCTGAGGCTGGACATCTTATGTCCCATTTTGTAATAGCTAGATTGAATAAACACACTTAATACTCTGTAAAAGTAATGGTATTATGCTTTGAGTATAAGTGGGAGATTGTTGGGATCGTATACGGAAAGCATAAATGATTAAGTGTTTGTATACTGGCCTTCATTTATGTGTTACATCAACAATTCTCGCTATCTGATAAATATGAACATATAACGAACTATAATATTCTTTTATCTCGTAGATAGGGATGACCATATGGTGTGTAGGAGATTACAGAGGATCATAGAGTTCGTTTGACCTAGCGAGATATAAACAGTATCACAGCTGAAATAGTCCCTGGATAGGCTATTGGTTTAAGTTGCGGCACATCGGTTCATAAGTGGGCTTATCTTAGCTACTTGATGTGTCGGTACATATTTATGTATTGATGGGATCAAAAGTGGGATGTGCCATTCTCATTTACATTTGAATGAGCCAGATCCCTAACATACTTCCTATGATCTTAAACCTTACTGAAGGATAAGAGGCACACATGAATTGACCACACTTTGATTTGCTAGGATGGCGAGTCTTACATGTACTCTAATATCTGCATTTTGGGTGTTCGCAATTTGTGTGGGGTCTGCTTAGGCTGGATGTATAGGTAAGCATATCCATTTCAGGATGGTGACATTCCCTGATGAGCTCACAAGGTTCTTTATGCTAAGCCCTGCAGGCTGAATGATTTGTTCAAGCATAAGAGAAAAGGAGTGAGTGTTATTAATGAGGAAATAAGATATTAATTAATAGTGGTTAATTGTCATAAACCAAATTAATTAATGGATGTCTAAAACCTTAAATATGTGGATCATGTTAGTTTAATGCAACCCGTTCCTAATAACATGGTAATAAAGGGGCGAGGCAACATTGTTACCGTGGTGAAGGTTAAAACAATGTTTTATTAATTAATTATGTTCTGGGTTGAACAAGGAAGGATTAATTAATAAAGAGGGCCCACTTTATTATTTGCATTTGATCCCTGGTCTGGCCCACACATTGCTCAAGCCCATTAGGGTTAGGGTTTTCTTAAAACCCTAACACTATATAAAGGATTTCTCTCTAGGTCAGAAGTAGACAACACAGTATACAATTCAATCAGAATATTGAATTTAGAGAGAGAGAGATTGGCGGCGCTTCAGGGGAGGATTTCTCTGATCAAATCCTCCGGTTTCCTGATTCAACTTGGTACATAATCCTCACCAGATTTCCAAAGAGCAAGGGAACAGATCAGAAGATTAAATCTGTAGGAACACAATCAAAGTAGCCGTTCCATTCTGCTTCAGATTTTACTTCATCGTTCATCCTCTGATCTAGATCTGTAGATCAAACGATTGAAGATCAGGTATTCTCTTGAATCCATCCTATGCAATTACTTTTGTAGGAGCATGCATAGGATTCACATGGTTTATTTAATTGAATTTATTTTGATATCCCAAGAACGGTCCTGCGAATTAAATAACAACTCATGTTGTTAAATGTAGACTCGAATCCTACAACAAGGTAGCAGAAACACAGCATGTTGTTATAGATGCTGTAGCACCGCTCGGAAACATCAAATACCACCACCTTATCCGTAGAGACTGAAGAAACAAAAGGAGGAGGTTCAATATAAAAAATTCTTGGATGTATTGAAGCAGCTGCACATCAATATTCCGCTAGTGGAAGCTTTGGAACAGATGCCAAACTACGCTAAGTTTTTAAAAGACATCTTATCTAAGAAGAAGAGTTTGGGGGAGTTCGAAACTGTGGCATTAACCGGAGAGTGCAGCACGGTGGTAAGTAGCAAAATTCCTACAAAGCTCAGGGATCTGGGAAGCTTCACAGTCCCATGTTCTATTGGAGGTCAAAATGTTGGGCGAGCTCTTTGCGATTTGGGGGCAAGCATTAATCTAATGCCCCTATCAATCTTCAGGAAGCTTGGAATTGGAGGAGCTCGACCCACTAGTGTTACATTGCAGCTGGCCGACAGTTCCACGCTGCATCCCGAAGGAAAAATTGAGGATGTTCTCGTAAAATTGAGCAAACTCATCTTCCCAGCCGATTTCATTATTTTGGATTACGAGGCCGATGAAGAAGTCCCTATTATCTTGGGGCAGCCATTTCTTGCCACGGGGGGAGCATTAATTGATGTTCCTAATGGTGAGATGACTATGAGAGTCAACGGGGAGCAAGTCACTTTCAACGTGTTCCATGCGATGAAGTTCCCAAATTGGGAGGAAGGTTGTTTAGTGATTGATGTAGTTGATTTGTTAGTTGCTGAAACACAACTACAGCAATGCTGGTCTGACGAGCATGAGGAAATTCTTGCAGCAGCATTGGAACTGGAACAACCAGAAATGTGTAATAAATTAGCATTTAAACCGCTGAAACTTGGGGAGCAGGAGTTTAAGACTCCCGAGTCATCAATTGTGAATCCACCAAAGCTCGAGTTGAAGCCGATGCCTTCTCACTTGAAGTATGTCTATTTGGGAGAGTTGTAAACATTACCGGTTATTATCTCTGCAAATTTGAGTGTTGAACATGAAGAGCAATTACTTGCAATGCTGAAAAATTAGAAGAGAGCTTTCGGTTGGACGATAGTTGATATACGGGGAATCAGCCCCACAATTTGCACTCACAAAATTCTGATTGAAGAAGGGTATTCTGGGTCTGTAGAGCATCAAAGAAGATTGAGCCCAATCATGAAGGAAGTGGTGAAAAAGGAGGTCATTAAGTGGCTTGATGCTGGGATTATTTATCCAATTTCTGACAGCAGATGGGTTAGCCCGGTGCAATGCATACCAAAAAAGGGTGGAATGACTGCAGTGGCAAATGAAAAGAATGAGCTAATACCAACTCGCACGGTCACAGGTTGGCGAATATGTATTGATTATCGGAAACTCAACAAGGCTACAAGGAAGGACCATTTTCCCTTGCCGTTCTTGCATCAAATGCTGGATCGCCTAGCTGGGAAGGCCTACTACTGTTTCTTAGATGGTTATTCGGGCTATCATCAGATCAGCATTGCCCTGGAAGATCAAGAGAAGACTACATTGACATGCCCCTACGGTACCTTTGCTTTCCGACGCATGCCCTTTGGCCTGTGCAATGCTCCAGCAACCTTCCAGCGGTGCATGATGGCCATTTTCACCGAAATGGTTGAAGATACATTGGAGATCTTTATGGATGATTTCTCGGTGCTGTGGGACTGCTTTGAGGACTGTCTTGGAAATATGGAACAAGTATTGAAGAGATGTGAAGAGACCAACTTGGTCTTGAATTGGGAAAAGTGCCACCTAATGGTACAAGAAGGAATTGTCCTTGGGCAAAAGGTCTCAACTAAGGGGATTGAAGTTGATGCTGCTAAGGTAGCTGTGATCGAGAAAATGCCACCTCCCACCTCAGTCAAGGCAGTTCGAAGTTTCTTGGGCCACGCGGGGTTCTATCGTCGATTATTTAAGGACTTCTCCAAAATTGCTAAACCCCTCTGCACTTTGCTGGAGCATGACAGAAAGTTTGAATTTTCAGCAGGATGTATGGCTGTTTTTGAGCATTTAAAAAAGGCATTGGTCACCGCACCTGTTATACAAGCTCCAGACTGGAGTTTGTCATTCGAAGTGATGTGTGATGCGAGTAATCATGCTGTTGGAGCTGTGCTGGGGCAAAGACAAAATAAGATCTTCCATTCCATCTACTATGATAGTAAGGTGCTAGATAGCACACAACTCAATTACACTACAACCGAGAAGGAACATCTCGAAGTGGTTTTCGCCTTTGATAAGTTCTGATCATACTTGGTGGGAGCAAAAGTAATTGTGTACACTGACCACTCAGCCATTCGCTATTTGCTGGACAAGAAGGATGCAAAGCCGAAATTAATTCGATGGGTGCTTTTGCTTCAACAATTCGACCTTGATATTAAAGATAGAAAGGGGACTGAAAATCAAGTTGCTGACCATTTGTCCAGATTGGAAGGAGTCCCGAGCAGCAAAAGTAACTCTCCGATTAATGAGTGCTTTCCTGATGAAATGTTGATGTGCATTCTTGAAGCCCCAACACCTTGGTATGCAGACATCGCCAACTTCTTGGCTTGTAGAGTCCAGCCCCTTGAATTGAAGGGGCAACAGCTGAAGCGATTTTATCATGACGCGAAATATTATTTCTGGGATGAGCCATTTCTATACAAGTTGGGGTCTGATGGAGTTATGCGAAGGTCTGTTCCCGAATTTGAGCAGCGCAATCTTGGCAAGCTGCCATGCTGCAACATATGGAGGGCATCGAACAGCAGCTAAGGTTCTGCAATCAGGTTATTTCTGGCCCTCTTTTTTCAAGGATTCTCATGAGTTTGTTAAAGCATGTGATAGGTGCCAGTGTGATGGAAATTTGAGCGCCCGACAGGAGATGCCTTTGAATAATATTCTTAAAGTAGAATTGTTCGATGTTTGGGGCTTCGACTTCATGGGGTCGTTTCCTCCTTCGTTTGGAAACCTATATACATTGGTTGCAGTGGATTATGTCTCGAAGTGGGTTGAAGTTGTAGCTTGTCCAACCAACGATGCAAAAACAGTCATCCGATTCTTACATAAGCAGATTTTCACTCGGTTTGGAACCCCGCGAGCTTTAATAAGTGATGATGGCTCTCATTTAATCAATAAAAGCCTAGCTGGAGTTTTGGCCAAGTACAATATCAGGCATAAGGTTGCTACAGCTTACCACCCCCAGACAAATGGCCTTGCTGAACTGTCCAATCAGGAACTGAAGAGCATTTTGGGGAAAATGGTCAATACTAGCAGGAAAGATTGGTCTCAACATCTCGACGATGCTCTATGGGCTTATAGAACCGCATTCAAAACTCCGTTGGGGATGTCGCCATATCGACTGGTTTTTGGTAAAGCTTGCCATTTACCATTAGAGCTTGAGCAGAAGGCATTTTAGGCATTGAAGAAGCTAAACATAAATCTGAATGAAGCTGGACCAGCACGGTTTTTACAGCTGAACGAGCTTGATGAGCTCCGATTGTTCTCATATGAGAATGCAAAGATCTACAAGGAGAAGACCAAACGTTGTCATGACAAGAGAATTGTGCCTCGAACGTTGCAAGAAGGACAACAAGTCCTTCTCTTCAATTCTAGGTTGAAGCTTTTTCCCGGGAAGTTCAAGTCCCGGTGGTCTGGTCCCTTCACAATTGCTAAGGTGTATCCATTTGGAGTTGTTGATCTCATGGAGGAGAAATCAGGCCGTACGTTCATGGTCAATGGACACCGAGTCAAGGAGTACTTTGGTGGCACTCTCAACCTGGAGAAGGATGCCACTGCCTTGCAGGATGCTTAGGCATGAGGTACCCATGGTCTGTTTCGGCGAACCATGGTTTCTTTGTATATATTTTAACTTCTTTCTTTAATTTCTTGCCTAGAATAGTTGTTTGCATTCTGTTTGTTTAATTTACTCTTTTGTTTAGGACAAAGTAATTCATTCTGAATCGTGCTTTCTTTAGCTGCTGTTGGAATGTGTTAATGGGAGTTATTGTAGGACAATTCATTGGCACCTAAAAATTGGAACTCCTCATCCCAAGTTTGGGGGGGTGTAGTCCAGCATTTGGAAACTGGAAGTTTTTCGCACAACAATGGAAGAGGGGAGTCGAATGCTAGCTTGCAGAACGAATTCCTTTTTACCCAGGTTTTTAATCTTGCACACAAAAATTTTCGAGGTAAGTATCCATGTTCCTTAGTATAATTGCTATTTTCATTTCTAAATGTAGGAGTCGTGTTGTTACCTTTTTAGTTAGTGGTTCCAATTAATTAAATCCAATAAGGGTCTAGAAACTAAGAGAAATTGTTCTTCTTTATTTCGCATATTAAGTGGCCCAAAACCACTTCTCTAATTTCTTAATTCCGGCCCACTTAGGATAATTTCCATAGGAATAAAAATTAATATAAAAAAAACAACGAAAAATGTGAATATTGTCAAATTAGGAACAGTGGTGGGAATTTGAAGAGTTGTTGCACTCTCCCTTTCTAAAATAGTCAAAACTTTCCCCCCACCATTTCATTTCTTCCATTTTTCCCTTGCCATTCTCACCTTCTGGTGCCCATCTT
Source organism: Plectranthus barbatus (assembly GCA_026898455.1). Lineage (NCBI taxonomy): Eukaryota > Viridiplantae > Streptophyta > Magnoliopsida > Lamiales > Lamiaceae > Plectranthus > Plectranthus barbatus. Next base: position 29,539 of record JAPKLW010001028.1, on the reverse strand, counting down.
ATCGAGCTGCCGTCGTACCATATTTTTGCGGCTGTCATCAATTTGGTAAGACCTCATTCCACTTCTCTCGTGTGTTGGGCCAATGCTGTTTGCAGCGAGCACGAGTCACCCGTGTGTTCTGCATTGTGGGTGTTTCCTTGCTTCGGTTGTTCTGTTAAATGTTGACTTTGTTACCGTTTTCTTTTTCATTTTTTTTTTGAATTCGTACTTCTTTGTTTTTTTGTTACTGTCCCTGTTAATTTTTCATACTTTGTTTCTGCTGCGTGCCTTGTTTCAGTATCTTGGGTCATGTTCTTTTTCTGTGATTTTGTTGTTCTGTTGTCTTAGGGTCGCTTCTTTAGTGTAATTTTGATGTGGAATTTGGGTATTAGGGTGTGCATTGTTCTTGTTGTTACTTGGGTTCGTCTTTATGCTTGCTTGTGTGGGGGTTTTTCTTGGACTCTTCACTTCTCAAACTCTAGGCTACGGCCTGTTATGTGGTGTTTCCTGATGTTCGCCCCCCTGCTCTTTGCTTCAGCATCTTCTTTTCTCTATTTGCTAGGAATATTTGTTGCTTCGCTGTTTTGTGTTTGGGACTGTTGATGAGGGATTTTGTTATGGTGTTATGCTACAGCATGTCAGGCTACGGCCTGTGAGATTTGGATGTGGTGTGCATTTTGATTTTGTCATTTGGCCCTGTGTTGCCATTTTTTTTACTGCGGTTTGCATTTTGTGCTTGTTACTTGCTGGGCCCTTTTTTGCATTTTGATTGTTGTGCAGGTTCTCAACGATGGCCCCAAAGAAATCTTCCAAGTCCGTTGCTCCGATTAAGGGCAAGAATCTGGATAAGAACCGAAGCAACGGCCAACCTGCCTCTCCGCATCCTAGCCATGACCCTCCCTTATCCACATCTCTTTCGCAGCCGACCACAGCCAGTGCCCGCCTCACCCGATCCTCAGCTGCATCTGTTCTTGTGCAGATCCGTTCCTCACCACCCACACTCCCTACTGCGACAACCACCTCCAAAACCACACCTACCTTGACTGCAACTGCTACCTCTAAAGATACCTCCACCCGTCTTTCTTCTCCTCCTCGTAGCCCAGTTGAACCGCCTAATCGAACACCCTGCTGTGGAGGATGCCCCAACATCCACTGCTCCGACTCAACCACCTGCCGAGGATGCCACATACTCTAACTCTGCTCCAGTTGTTGTTTCCGCTGCAGCAGCACCCCCTACCTCTACTACAGCGCCCTCTATTTTTGCCCCTCCCAAGAAGCGCATGAAAAATGTGGCAAAAAACAAGTATCCCGGAAGAAGCAAAAGCTGGCTGCTGAACCTCCCATTTTGTCAGAGGCTGAATTTAAGAAGATTCCCAAAAAGGTGCCGCATGTCACTGATGAACGTTGGGCCGCTTTCATGACGAAGGATCTAGTCCTCGAGAAAGGCTTTGACTTGGACTTGGAGCTCTTACCTGACTTTGTCAAATCCGCCATTGAATTCCAGGGTTGGGAGATGTTTGCCAAACCCCAGCCAGCCCTAGTAATAGATGTGGTGTGCGAGCTTTATGCGAACATGAACCACAACAAGGAAGATGTTGATGAATCCTTGGTGCGAGGTGTGCTAGTCCGTTTGGATGTGGAAGAAATCTATGTTGTCTACCATCTCACTCAGAGTGGCTCGGTAGAATTTTTCAAACAACTGCAGGACCCTTCTCCTGATCTTTTGAGGGAGGTTTTGGCCGTGGCAGCCAAGCCTGGTGTTTCCTGGTCCATTCCCACCGGTGCAGCTGGGCACATTTTTGGCAAGGATCTAACAGGAGATGCACACATTTGGATGCATTTTGTTAAGAGCCGTGTTTTGCCTACAACTCACGACACTCTCGCCACGAAGGATCGGTTTGTTGTTGCTACCTTGCTGAAATTTGAGTCGGTCAATGTCGCTCCCCTCATTCTTTACTCTCTCCTTTGTTGTGGTAATAGGGAGAGCCCGGGCCCCTTGTTTTTTCCTTCACTCATTATGCAGGGAGCTGGCATACCCATGCTGGAGTCGGAGGCTCGTGATCGTGGCGCGTCTGATATCAACATTTTCCGACTCCAACGCCGCCATGCTGCTAAAGATGCTGCAGCAACACCCAAACCTCCTGCCTCCAGTTGTGCCCCTGTTTCTCAGTCAGCAACCACTATCGCTGCTGCTCCTGTCCTTGCCGAACTTCGTACTCTCCGGGAGGTAGTCCAAGCTATTCGGGCAATGTGTAGTACGCATGAGAGGCTCCTCCAATCGCTGACCGATAAGCTGTTTCAGCTCCTACCGGCCGCACAACCATAACTTCTTATGGTTCTTCCTCCACCTTATCCCCCTTTGACACGGACTTTATTTTGTTAATTTTTACTTTGGGTCTGTACTAAATACTTTATACTCGCGTTGACGTTTCTATTGGTACCTTATGCTTTTATTTCTGCTGATTGGGGTTGTTTTGCTTATTCGGTTTCCTTTCCTTTTGTATCAATTATTGTTGGATTTTATGTCGTGTTTCTCTACTTTTGCTTTGATGATGAGTTCATCGTCTCTTGTTGTTTGTGGATTTAGTTGTTGATTAGTTGATTTTCATCTCTCGATTGTTCCTTAGGTTTAACTTTTTATTTCTTGACGTGTTTTCCATCTAATCTCCTGGACTGAAAATTTTTATTTTGAAAAACTTCGTTACTTTGTCTCGTTGATTGCTCTTTATTAGCTTCTTATCTCGGTTTTGCAAGTGAGAATGCTTACCTTCGAATGTTTGTGGTTGCTTTGAGGCGAAATGTGTTTTTATATCACTTGGGACATGATTTAGGCCATCGTTATTTTATTTTGTGCCTTTTTGTTGTTCTTTCCAATTTATTTATCCCTTGCACCCTATTCTTGTGCCTTAGCTTTGTTTCTTTCTATACCTATCTTTCTAATCTTCTTATCTTTTTTTCTCTTTTTCTTGACCCTCATCGTGAGCACCTATGTGAGTTCGGCCTTTCGACATTGAGTACAATGTTTGTCCTTAAGTTTGGGGGGTGCTCCCATTTTGGGTTTGTTTAGGATTTGTTTCGGGGTTGTTTAGGATTTTTGTTTCGCTCTATTATGGGAATGTAGCTAGTATCCCATTTCTTTGTAATTTGGTGTGCGTAAAACAAAAAAAACAAAGAGAGTGTGGCAAATGAATGCCTAAAATAAGTCGGAAAAAAAAATCGGAAAAAAGGGGAAGGAAAATCGAGAGAAAACAAAATAAAAATAAAAAAAAGAGAGGAAAATCGAGAGAAATTCGAAAAAAAAAAAGTGAAAATAAAGGGTGGAATTTTCGTCTTTCTTTTTGTTTTTGTCATTTCATTTGGTGTAATAATATGGGGTATTCTTCTCTTACTTGGGATTGTGGTTCTAATTTCTTAAGTCCTCTAAATAAGTAGTTGAACTCAATGGTGCTCCCGAATTAGTCACTCTATCCAAAAATTCCCTACCTTAACCTTAGCCCACATAACAAGCTAATAAAGTCCTATTGATCCCTTGTGATATGAACTCCATTTGTGGAGAAGTTGTTATGAGTAGTTTGGAGTCAAAATAAGTAAGCATGATGATCATAAGCATTACTTGAGTTTGGAGTTGATTTTGATCATTTTAACTTGGCATTGTAATGATGTGTTGTGCTGTTTTGACAGTCAGATGCTGAAGCGTGATAGAAACGACATGTTAAACTAGAAGGAAGGATTTTGAGATGAGTTGATACTATTTTGATGATTGAATCCTAAATCTCTTTTTCAACTGTGCTGAGAAGTGTAAGAGTATGAACTAGCATGACTGGGACTCCAACTTGTTTGTCCCTTGAGTCATTTTGTCTCTTTTGTGATCGAGGACGATCAACGGGCTAAGTTTGGGGGGTGATAACTCTTGAAAAACAGTTATATTCTCTTGATTTTAGTTCATTTTAGAGAGTCTTTCGTCTATGTCTAACTAAATAAATGTTGTTTTTGTCTTGTATTCAGTTGTTCGAGTCATTTTATGGTTATCTCGTGTTCTGGAATAAATAAAGATGTTTTTGGAGGATTTGGAGTGAATTTGCCGTAAAGGAAATTGCTATGTTTTCGAAGCTTATGCTGGAGCAAAAGGAAGCAGATGTTGTAGCATGTTGAGGTGAACCAACTCCCAGTCAACTTAGTCAAAGTACGGGGTGACGTGGAAAAACCTATTTTTGCTGATCTGGATGTGCAAAAGTAGCAAAAATTCACCCATTTTCCCCAAGGACAATTTGCGAATGTTACCAAAAAGGGAAACCTAGAAATGGGGAGTGATATTAAAGCCAAATTGGAGGGAGAAAAGGGAGCTCACCTAGAATTTCATCGACACACACACTTCGGGGCTGAGAAATCAGCTAGAGGAAGAAGGAAGTTTCAGCTGGGAGGAAGATTGAGAGGAAGAGCAACGAGTTATCTTTGCTCAACCAATCATGAGGCCAGCTTAGAATTGAGGAATCGTTCCTCGTTGGAGCTGATCGAAGGGGGAATCTTCTCTTCATCTTCCCTATCATTAATTCCGTTTTTTAATTATGAATTTGAGTGTCCAAGAAATGATTTCAGCTCTCATCTTTGTAAATATGAGCTAAACTAGTTGACCATGGCTATGGATGAAACTTGTTTGTGTTAAACCGTATGTTACGTGTTGTGAATGGAATAGAGTTTTGAATATTTTGGTGGTTTAATTTATATAATCACAGCTCTTGTGGGAACTTGAAGCTGTTGATTTATGCTTAGTTTAGATTTGGGAAAATTGAGACTAAGAGTAGAAGCCCCAAATATTACACACTTCATGCATAGGAATATGTGGGTTTGTGTTTGCTAAAATGCCTCAGAGAATTGTAAGTGGTGATGGATCTAAATTGAATTTGGGCATAGGAATATGTTAATTTAATTTACAAAAGGCCATCTCACCTATTTTGAGAAATCTAGTTGAGAACAATAATTTGGCAGCAACTTTACTCTGCGTTGTTTGCAATGCTATAGCATAACATCTGTAGCAAGTGATTCCATAGCCTAGGTCGTTTCTCTCATTCGAGTTAATTCGTATTATTCGTCCCTGTTTGTGTCATCCCCTATTTTTATGCTTGTTGTTACTTCCTTATTAATTCATGCCTAGATTAATTAACCAAACCAACTTATTTTCCTCATCAATTAAATCGAGTTGAGTATTTGTGCACCTTTAACCCTTCCCTGTGGATCGATACTTGGAGAATACTCCATTTTATTATTACTTGTGACAGTGTACACTTCCACTAGTGTGTTTCACACACGCTACACATGTGCTAGGCGGAGCGTTTGGAGCGTGAGGAGTGATTAACTACCGTTGGCTAATTTTATGAACTTAGTCTCAGTTGACTAAGTTTGGGAGGATGTGTCAGCTGCCGAATTTTGGTTTATTCTTCTCCTCTTCCTACCTTTACTTTGTCTACCTTGTGGTGGATTAGTTGGTTTTCCTTATATGGTTGGGTTTGGATATTTGGATACATTTAGATGATTCGATTGAGTTGTACTTTATTCTACACTTTTGGATTTGGATTTGTTAGATGATTGAATGATTTGATCTTTTTAGTATATGGATGTTGATATGTGGATTCATTGTCTTATCTTTTCTACATTTTTGTTGTTGGATGATTGATAAATGGATCAAGGAATGTTTGTTGGTGCTAGTGGTACAATGTTTGATTTGTATAGATTTCGAATTGTGGAATGTTTGGTGGAAAGATGTTTGGATGAGATTATTGTTGGTTTGAATGTTTATATTTTTGTGAGGATTCATTGTGGTAGTGTTTGGAAGTGCGACTTTTATTTGGTGGATATGAGCTATTATTGCCATGAAGTATGCTCAATTGGTGGTGTATTTACGTTTGTGTTTAGTAGGTACAATAAGGCAATGGAGAGCGCTTTGATCATTGATGTCGATGGGTAACACATTCATTCATTCATCTTGCCATTTTGGTTTTAGTTGTGTTGCATTTTAGTTGAATTAGGTTGATTGAATGTTTGCATGATTGTGTGTGTGTGATGAACCCGAACTAGACTAGAGATTGACTCTTGATGAGTTAGTGAAGTTTGATTTCTACTTGAACCGATGATAGGGCAGAATCATAGATATTGTAGCATGCTTAGGTTAGAATTTTGAATTACCGAGCTTTGTGTGTGTTAATACCGTGAGATTTGAGCTAGGATATTGTCACATCTATTCGATTTTTAGAGGCGAGATTGAGAGTGAGAATTTTAGAGCTTGCATCCATTCTCTATCTATTAGCATGAGCCTTTGACTATAAAATTATATAAGGCCATCAATTCCTAGTCCTACCCTGCACATCGGGGGTATAAGGCATTCTATTTGATCATTATTTGCCTTTCTTTCCTTTGTTTCCCGTGATTGAGCTTTTATGGAGATTTCTCTTTGATATGATTGGGAAAAAGTTTGGGAGAATGTGAGTTTGAGGGTGAATACGGTATTGTGAATACGGTGTTGTGAGTTTGGGTTGGGAATTGTTTGGTTGAATTGAATCCCATTTGATGAGGCTAGAAAGAAATAAATTGAAAAGGTGCAAGTCATTAAAAACGAGCACCAACGAAAAAATTTGTGGTGGAAAAGAAAATAAAAAGAGATAAAAGTTAAACATGCAAGGGCATGAGAAAAGAAAAGTAAAAACGAAAAGAAAATAAAGTCGAATAAGCCTCTGGATTGGTTGATTGTAGTACATGTTAGGAGTTTTGGAAACTTGAGGAGTTTAGTCACTTTGGCCTAAAACCAGCTACCTTATATACAACCACATTATTACCGAAACAACGACCTTCTTGATTCTAGAATCTAGCTCATTGTAGTATAGTGGTGAGATAGGATGCAAACCTATGGAAATCAAACTTGATATCTCGTGCTTGAGTGATTGGTCCCTAAACACGAGAGGGAGTGAATTTCATTTCTTATATCTATCTTGTTGAGAGGTTTGAGTCTCTTACATTAATCGTTGCACAAATTTAGGTGATAATCTCTTTTGATTGAGGCATGCTAAGATAGATATGATCAGCTATTAGGTATTGCACTAGGAAGGATGATTACTTTTCTTTGTTTTGATTAAGGACAATCAAATGTTTAAGTTTGGGGGATTATGATATGTGTGTAAAATGACCGATCTATTGATATGTTTGAGTGCTTGTTTCTGTTAATTTTACCCACATATCATATGATTTTGGTGTGTTTTTGTCTTGTTTTTGTGTTTTGTTGTGTTGGTGTAGTGTAGGGAAGGAAGTGAGCATTTTTCATCAAGTTTGACCCAATTTTGGTGAAAAATTGACCAGGATTGTATTTATTCTTGGGAAATACCGACCCGGATGGAGCAGAGGAGCAGCAGGGAGATTTCAGAGCTATATATCGGTTCGGACCATTCTAGGTCAGTCGAGATTTGCCTCTGTCTGGCAAATCTTGATTGAACCCCTGTTCAGCTCGGCGGGATATGCCAAATAGAGGCAAATCTCGGTCGAGCCAGATCAATCTGGAGCAAGCTATTTTGGCAGTTTTTTAGTTTTGAAACATCTGAGTCAAGCCGATCTCATCTGGGGCGAGATGGAGGTCTGGGAACTTAATATAAAAGGAGGAAGGACGATTGGAAAATTTTATTTTGGCACTTTTACACATTGTTGGCAGTTATTTCACTCCAAATTACTCTACCCACTCCATCCAACCATCAATTAAGGAGGATCTTCATCCAAATCTATCCAATTTATGAAGATCATGAAGAATCATGTGAAGATCATGGCATAACCATCCAAATTGGGGAAATTTCTATATTCAATTCTTCTTGTAAATGGATATGTGTTGTTTTTCTTTTCAATTGAACCTAATCAAAGAAATGTCTAGCTAAATCCTTGGGGATATTTGTAGAATGAAGCATTGAATTGTTGATTGCACTTGAATTGAATGTTTACCTTCATCCACTTGATTGCACTCACTTGAGCCTTTATTAAATCACATAGTCTAGGCGGTAACCAACTATGTGTGTAATAGACACCGAGATTGCAGCCAACACGCGGATAGAGGTGTTGTGAGAATTGTAGATGCATATAGGTTTTGATCCAATCCCTGTGCGGAGATTGCCTATAGGTGAATAACTTATGGTTTATTTGGAGTGGAATCAAGTATTATAACGTGATTGTTTGTGTATCTAGTTTCATCTAATCTTATCTTGCCGGTGCTAAGGGAGATAGGAAGCTTTGGGTAGGTTGATCATCTTTGGGTGAATTAAATGAGTGTTTTCATCATTCAAATCAATCCCATGGATTCAATGTGGATTTCTTACCAATGTCATTGTTTCACTACTGTTGACTTTGATACTTTTAGTTTTTGATTTACAATTGCAATAGAGTCTATATGATTAATGTTGAGAAAATGCATGTTTTAGTAAATCTTTCCTAGTTAGGTAGTTAGATTTACTTGTTTCCTAGGATAAATAAACACTCAACGACTTAATTCGTACTAAGATACATACTCAACTCTTTATTAACTAGTAATCTAGAAGGTGAAGTAAGAAGTTCATGGATTGATAAAAATTATTCTTGTATTCGCACTAGAGTATCAATTAGGTAAAATTTATTGAGAATTTAGTGCATATCATCTCTCACTCTTCAAATTCTGAAGGTACCCCATGCACTCCAAAATCTCTCTCAAAGCCTCTATCAAAGGTAAGTTGATGCTTAGCTTATTCGAATTTTCCACGAACCTTGTGAACATTGAGTTTCTCTTTTTCTTTGCAAACCACTGAGGGAAAGGCATAAGAGATATTGGACATGCATATTCCTCGACTTTCTTAACATGAATAGCATTCTATTTTGACCGACTTGCGGCTGCATCGCTCGAAGCTTCTGTGTTTCGACGTCGATTGATGCAAGATGCATTGGTTGACGTGCTTGCTTTGATTGAAGCTCTCCGCTTCAGACCTCTCTCCAGGTCGATCGATACCTCGTCATCTCGGTCGATGTCCTCGGCATTATGTGACCCATATTCTGCGTCGGTCAAAATGGTGGCATCTTCCACGTGGTTTCGGCCTCCTGCTCCCCCAAATTCATCCATGGGCTTCTCCGGACCTCTGTAGCTCATTCTGAACCTTAAATTTTTTTTCTTTTCACTCATTTTGATTCTTCATGCTCACCTCAGTATTTCCTGGAAGCTGTTAGGGGTGTTCGAGGTCCGGTTCGGCCAGTTTCGGAGGAAAATCTCAGCCAAACCAATAAGTACGGTTTGAGATTTTTTCAAACCAAACCAGCCAAATAATTTAGTTAAACCAAAATGGCTAAACCTTATAAAAACGGTTCGGTTCAGCCGGTTTTACAGTTTGAAATTAAACATGTTCTAAATTTCAATATATATTTATATATATATATATATATATATATATATATATATATATATATTAAAATAAAATCGAATGGTATAAACAAAAATTATTACTATGTTTAAAATCAGTTTAAAGTAATAAAAATTTATGCATAAAAAATAGAGTTGATGTAAAAAGTATTTATTTATTGTAAGACTTTATAAGATTTTTACTTTGAGGGAAAAAATGATAGAGTTTCAATTAACTTTCATTTAAAGTGTTGTAAAATTTCTGTTTTAGATAAAAAAAATTAAAAAAATATAAAAAATGAAAGTAATTGTAAAAAAGGAGGATCGAACACTGGCAGCTGCACAAATTCACACCACACATTCCAACTGGTCTATCAACATGTTTACTAAAATATCTAAACAAATATATATGTATATGCATACGGCCGGTCCGGCCGACATGGCCGGTTTGAGCCACCAAACTGGAACCGAACCGGTTTTGAACGGTTTCAAACTTTTCAAACTGCCAGTTTGAAAATTAAAATTATAACCGGCCAAACCGGCTAAATAAATCCGGTTCGGCCGGTTTGAACGGTTTTGGCCAAACCGCGAACACCCCTAGAAGTTGTCTTTGCTTGTGCTGCATTCCAAGAGAGTTACTAATCTGAATGACTTGTATTCCAATCATCTTCACATGTTTCCCCATTCTGTCAACTTACAAGTTCACTCCAGCCACTTCTTGCACTTTCCAGCCCTAAGATCTGAGGCCTTACTGAATATGTCCAACACATCATCGAGGTTGTCCTTCTTTTTCTCCATAATTTCCTTATACTGAACGTCAAAGCCAGGTAGACGGAGTTCAGCCCCCTTAGGATGAGCATAGGAGAAACATGGGTGAGCTCTTAGAGGGTAATGCTGGTGGCCTCGTTGTTCGTAATTGTTCTAGTATCCCCCTTGGTTCACATAGTTAGCGTCAGCTACGGGAGTAGCTTACACTTCTGCCATTGTAGTCGTGGACCCACTAGCGGTGAGCTTGTCCAAATCTCCTCGAAGATTCTCTATTTCAGCCTTCAAAAAGTCCTCTCCCTCGGTCTTCTCTACTACTTTTGCATGATAATGCCCCATATTAGACCACTGGTGAGTGTGCAGGGCCATCTTGTTCAACAGCTTCATGGCATTCTCTGCTTATTTGCTCGTGATGGATCCTCAAGATGAGGTATCCACTAGCTCCTTGGTGTGCTCAATCATCCCATTATAAAAAATATGAGCTTGCTTTTTAGTGTCGATTCTATGGCCCGGGCAAGCTCGCAGAAGAGCATTAAAGGGCATCTAAGCCATGTAGGGTGACTCATCGGTCTTTTGAAAGAATTGTATGATGGTTGCGTTCTTTTTAATCACCACCACGGGTGGGAAGAAATTTGAGAGGAACTCAACTCGCCAACTCCTCCCATGTCTGGATGTTGTTGAGGTTGAGCCCAACATACCACGATCGAGCCTGGTCCCTCAGAGAGAATGTGAAAAGTCTTATTCCGATCACATCTTAGCTGAGTCCATTCTATTTGACAGTGTAGAAGACCTCCACAAATAGACTCAAGTGAAAAAATGGATCCTCCACGGCCTTACCCCTGAACATAGTTTGTTGGACCATCTGAATCAGCCCAGTCTTCGACTCAAAGTTGTTGGTATTGATGCCAATAGAAAAACCATCATTGCGGAGCTATGGCCGGTATCTCTTTGCCATCGCATTAGGCTCCTTGTCCTCCACCCGATCCAATTGAATCAAGATTCTATTCTGGTTTCAGCTAGGTAGTTGTTCTCTCAATCATGAGCTCTCTTATTTTCTCCCTCAACTAATGCACCTTCTGTATCAGTAGGAATGCATGTTCGGCAGTCATCTGCAATCCCTCCGTTTGGGATTAGGATTCAGATCATTCGGTGGATTCTGGTCATTCAGGAGAATCTGATGGTGCTCCATCTCTCTCACAATATTGCTTTCAACTTTAAATTATTTCCTTTCCAACTATTTCTTTTTCTAACATTTGCCTCAATCTCTGGATTGCAAACTTCAAGTGGTTCGACCTCAACTCTTGTGTTCATACACAACCTTAAAAGAAAATAGTGCAAAAATAAGGTTGTCACCGACTAACACAAGAGGGGTCGCTTGACGCATGATTAACTTCTGTGTCGACTGATGTGTTTGACGTCAATCAAAACAAAGCCCAACATAAAGACACACACATGCACGCAAACTAAATTCAAACAAAATAAAAACAAAAACTCAATCCAACAAATCCTAAAATAAATTAATAACAAGATAAACTATAACAATTACCTGGAAACAGCTCCAATATGATCACTGTAAAAACTACAGATATATTGCAACAAGCAGTGGCAAATAAATTTATAACCAAAATGTCAAACCCATAGGAAATTGAACAACGAAATATCTTATGCACTAATCACAAATTTAGGATTCATTGTTTGAGTAAATGGAATTTCAATTGGTTTTTGGTTTAAAAAATAAAGATAACATAAACTGAAATTAATGAAGTTTTGAAAAGCTCTTTAAAGACACCGATTCCAGTGCAACAAACAAATCAGAACACATGAAATATCAATCAACTCTACAACAACTGGGAAATCATAATAAATTGATATAACTCTTAAGTCGGGCAATTATAACCTAGATTAATTATAAACTTAGATTTAATTTCATCTTTCGATCTTTCATAAAATCTTGATTCGATTAATTAAACCACATAATTCAACCTTGTAAGAAATTGAGTTGATTAATCTGACATACATACATGATTCTTTCTTCAAACCCTAGAACCCGCAAAGATTTCGAGCCAGTCATGATGGCGAGAAATAAATAAAAAAGAGTATTAAAATTAATTAAAAATAACTTACAAGAAAAATAAAGATGAGCCAATTCTCGAACTTCTCACTAGGCTTTAAAATTAGAGAGTGAATTAAATATTATCTTACTTTGTGGCTATTTATACTAGTGGTGGATACCTTGTGGACTTGAACTTCACGGGAAAGATTTGTTGAGGTATTTTTTCTCAAAATCCGACTTTAACTAAGATTTGACAAATCTCACAATTTGGAGTATGTCAATCGACACACCGCGCATTTGTCGATATGCCCACGTTGATCGAAATGCCCTGCATCAACCGATATGACTGTGTTGATTCGAATACCACACTTTGGTCTTAATGGTAGTGTCAATCTGAATGCCCCACGCCGGTCGAGACAGAGATTCATCCTATAGATTTCCTCTTCAATTGTGCACTTTTCTCCAAATTCCACTTGTTTTCTTGTAACATCGACCACCACAAGCATAATACCAAATAATAAAGACTTTTGAATAAAATATAATAGTTTACTAACCAAAAATACATAGAATAATAGAAATTAGAATAATAAGTGAATAAATACATGAGCTTATGTAACACCATGCATTTTATATAAGTAAAATTCCCGAATTTTCGTTATAATGTATTCATGATTCAAACGATTATTCTATTATCATGCGCGCATATTCGATTCAATGATTATTAGCAATCATATTGCATGCAAGCCTTTATAAGCAAAAGTTTTAGGAATAAATGAATATTGGGATTTTTATCAGTTATATCGGAATGGAGTAAATTCGATCAACTCATAACACATAACAAGTTTTCGTATAAAATTATTGCCAATGACATTCGAGTGACCAATGACATCACATCCAAAATAGTTAAAGTTGCCTTATTACCGAAAATGGTAATTTCTACTTTATTCCTCAACCATAAGTAGTATGGTCAAAACAACCACATTATCCACCATGTAATCCTTTTCCACCTCATTATCCTTTGGATAAACCTAGTTATTCATTTATTTAATTTATCTTTTCTATAATTAAATTTGGACACCAAGTTTTATATTGAAATTAAGGGTTGGAGACCATTTTTCCTCCCCATTTTCTTGCCATTATCGTGAGAGAGAGAGAGGGAGAGGGAGAATTTCTTTTGTGTTCTTCAAGTCTTGGAGCATCCATTCAACTTTCTCGGCAGAGTCGGAGCTACCTAGACTTGTATACGTGATCCACGGTTGTAGGTGAGTTCTAGGAACTTTGTAAAGCTATCAAATTTTGAATATATATTTTGGAGACTCACCACCATTTTTCTTCTCTTATTTTTCCTCCATGAGCTAAGGAGATGAATCAAGGATTAAAGGCTAGAGTTCTCCAACCAAGAGCTTGAAAGGAAGAGAAATTATCAAATGAGTACAAGGATGAGTCCTCTTGTGAACTACGACACAAACCTCTTTACCTTTGAGGCTTATGCACTTCATGTTTAAAATGTAGCATGAGAATGTTGAGATGTGTTGGATGAACATGACTACGTTACTTATGAGAAAACATGTTATAAAAAGAGGTTTCCTAGCATGTGTTTTGACTAGAGACTAAACATGTTTAAATTTTTTAAGAGAGCATGTTGTTCCTAGCCTGAAATTCTTACTAAGGATCAAGAATGAATTATATTGATTTTGGAGACCTTTGCCTTGATGGATTATCTATGTTTGGAGCATGAGGAAAATGGATCATAACATATTAATGTTAGTCCAGAGGCTTTAGCATAATGATGAGGAAGTATTTGTTTAACAAGAAGTGATGAGCATGTTGTATGCACTTTTTGGTGTTGAGTTAAACTAGTAGAAACTCCACCTTTATTGCGAACATTTAATATTTCGGATGTGTTGATCTCATTATTAATCAATATAGCATATTTTGGGACTTTTAAAATATTTAAAATCATGTTAAAATACTAAAGAACGAGCTCAGACAACCAAATCAACCAAAACGTGCATTTATGGCTAAGAAGGGAGATCTCTGTTTCGGTCGACATAGAAGCGTGTCGACCGATGCCGACAAAAATATGCATCAATAGACATGCTCTGTGTCGATCAACATGCCCTTTATCAGCCAAGGTCATCGAGCGTTCGCATCGCTCAATGCCTTCCTTTGTCGATCAACAGAGATGTTCCGTTGACTGACACCTCTTGTAACAATTGACATGCTGTCGACCGACGAGGAAGCCTCATCAATGGACACATTGACCGACGTCCCTTGTGTTGGTCGACACAGTTTGTTCTCATCTATTGATTGTTATTCGATTACCTAACTCATATAACTTTCTTTCAAACCCTCGATCCATTGTTGATTAATTACCATCAATAAATTGTTCACAGTATTTGATTAATCTAACTTGAAATGAGTGTGGGCTGATCTTTGAATTTCATTTCGATATATTCCAAATTCTTGAACTTAACTAGTTTCACCTTGGAATACAAGTTCGTTTGTTATACCTTCTTTGAGACAAAACAAATTAATTGAGAAATTAGTTTCTTTTATTTATCTCTTCACTGAAATATTTGATCAACCCAGATTGAAAAGAGAATTGTTTTGGTTCATGAACCTTGCTAAGATCAAAATCTACTTCTTCGCTCGTCTCTTCTTGAGCACCTCGTTCATTCAAAGAACTTGAACCTTTTTTCAATCCTTGTCCGGAAGTCCGTAAGCACAAATCTTAATGAAATAAGAGAATAACTTTAATGCATCCAAGAAAATGCTTGCGTATCACCTCTCACCGATGTTTAGTGATTCGAGCTTGGAATTTATGAAGAAATGCTCCTTCCGTATGAAATATCAGTTGTCTTATAGCTCTAATTAATTTCCTTAGAAAATCTCAGAGATTGATCTGATTTAGCGCAGAAAGAAAGCACCACACCTGTCTAAGATGGGAACTATTTTTCGCATGATGGGAGAATTTTCCAAAGTAAAACCCCATATGTGGTCGTTATATAAAGGCATGACATTCAATCATCTGTTATTTATTTTTGAGCATATGTCCACTGGGTACCTTCAAGTACTCATCATTGTATATTCTTTGTGAAATATGCAGGTTGACGGTGGTGACAATAGCGAACGAGATTGCTGGCTAAAACTTATATATTTTCTAATTGTTAGATTGGAAGGTACATCTTCACATGTATTCTTCCTTTTGAACTTTCCGCTGCTAGCAGAACTCTAATTTCAAATACTTTCTTTTGTCGTAATCAACATAACATCATGACTTCTGGAGAGCCTCGATCCCTCTTCAGAGATGTGCCTTTTGGTTATCATTTGTGTTTGGATGTCTTATCCTATTTACATTCATGCTATCCAATTTCCAAACACATGTGTCACGTATTTCTCCCCGATGAGCCTCATGAATTATCCTTTATTTAAATCGGGGCGTGACAACTTATCAACAGCCAGTCAATGAAATAGAGTATCGAAAAATCATTGGTTGTCTTTGCTATCTTCTTCATACAACGCCAGATCTTTCTTATGCAGTTGGATGATCGAAAGAAATCAGAAGGCATGACATTCAACATCAATGATTGTCTTGCCTCGTGGAATTGATAAAACAGAAGACAGTTTCTCTTTCGACGTGTGAAGCAAAGTTCATAGTAGTAGTATCGGCAGCATGTTAAGTGTTTTGGTTAAAAGTATTGTTTTTCAAACAGGCTGGTTTGAAATCGAAGAAAATGAATCTCTACGTCGACAACAAATGTGCACTCGCCCTTATAAAGAACACTATGCTTCATGGACGAAGCATGCACATCAACACGAAGTATCAATTCATTTCGAGAATGTGTCAAATGAGGTCAAATTGAGGTGGAGTTCATTCGAACAGATGAGCAAAAGGCCGACATACTCACGAAAACATTGCCAGCATCGAGGTTACTTATAATGTGTCAAAAGCTATTCATAAGCTCGAGCCATTTAAGGAGTAAGGGGAAGAATGTTGTGATTTACTCCTTGATCTAAGGAGATTTTATTTTCTTATTTAATTTGGATAAAAATCAAATCTTATTAGGGATATATTGTTATAACCTAATTTATTTTGGTTCCCTAGTTTTCCATTCTAGTTTTTCTCTCTTATAAACATATGTAGTAGATTTCATTGTTTAAGAGATAATTAGAAATGTTTCATAGAGTTATGTAATAGTTAATTATAAGAAATAAAACTTTAAAATTCCATTTTTTTTCTTCCTTCGTATTATTTAATAACAATTGTGATTTTTGGATTAAAGAGCCAATATTTTAAAGGTATTTGTGTGTGCATTTACTCTTTTTGTGTGTCCAAATCTGAAAATATTATAGGACCCACTTGCTTTTAAGTGCATACCCTATTAATCGACCTACGCAGTATGAAGAAGAATAAATGACAAGTTTAATAAATGTGGAATAATGGAGAAATATTTATATAATATGTACAAATATCACATAAATGTTCTTTATTCAAGTGATAGCTTATGCTAACAAACAACATGCATGGTTAAATATGAATTAGGGTGTACCCTGTTCGGTGATTAGTGATGAAAATATCGTGTTTATGATCAAGCAAATCATAGATTAAGTTTCCTGGAACATTTACGGTGTAAGAGTTTAAATAAATATATTTTTATTACAAAAACAAAAAAATACTGTATTAGAGCGTAGTATTACAATGATATGGGCAGAATAGTTCCGGAACATACATGTGTTGGAATTGTATAATAAAAGTATTTATGATTAAGTGTGTTCGTTTGATACACTGGTCTTCATAAATGTGTTACATCAACATAGTCGCTATCTGATATAACAAACATACGATATGAACTATAATATCCTATTATCTCGCATATAGGGATGATCATACGGAGTGTAGGAGATCATATGAATCGTTCGACCCAGCGAAATATAAATAGTATCACGATTGAGAAAGTCCCTGGATAGGCTATTGGTTTAGGCTGCGACATACACTACAAGAAAAACAGCTTGTAGCGACGATAATGCTAGTGATAATTAAAATTTTGTCACTAAAAATACCTCTACAGTAACAATTATTTATTTTGTCACAAAAAATATAATTTATGACAATTTTATATGTTGTCGATATTTTTTATCACTAAAGTTAGCGACAATAATAATTTTGTAACTAAAGATGCATCTATAGCTATAATTATTTTTTTCGTCACAAAAAATATAAGTTCTGACAATTTTACATGTTGTCACTATTTTTTATCACTAAAATTAGCGACAATAATATTTTTGTGACTAAAAATACATTTACAGCAACAATAATTTTTGTCATCACAAAAATATATAATTTGTGACAATCTCATAAATTGTTAGTATTTTTTGTCACTGTAATTAGTGACAATAATATATTGTGACTAAAAATACCTATTTTGTGATAATTTCTTAAATTGTTAGTATTTATTGTCAATATAGTTAGTGACAATAATATTTTTCTGACTGAAAATACCTTAATTTGTGACAATTTCATAAATAATATTAGTATTTATTGTCACCATAGTTAGTGAAAATAATATTTTTACGATAAAAAATACTTTGATAACGTTAATTACTTATTTCACAACAAAAGACACAATTTATGATAATTTTAAATAATGTCACTAATATATAAGAATAATAATATTTTATGATTAAAAAATATCTAAGTTATATTTGATATTAACTCGACTATTTTCCTCGAGTTTTAAAATTATTAATCATATTTGAAATCTCAATCATACCTAATTAAAAATTATAAATACTTTAAAGCGTTTCAATTTTTAATTATTCATTATTCTGATTAATAAATTAATTATTTGTTTTTTAATCGTTTAATTTTTCAAATATTTAATTATAGGAAAATTGTCGATTCAGGACCCAAAAGATAGTTTAATTGTCGATTCAGGACCCGAAAGATGATTTGTCAATCCAGGACCCGAAAATCATTCAATTCTCAATCCAGGACCTGATTGAGAATTGTATGATCTTTCGGGTCCTGGATTGAAATTTTTTTTGATCATTCAGGTCCTGGATTGAGAATTAATCTTTCGAGTCCTAAATCGATAATTAAACTATCTTTCGGGTCGTGAATTGATAAAACTCCAATTAAAAAATAGTGATAATATCTTTTTGTTGTTAAAACTAAATATTCTAGTGATAAACACAAGTGTCACTATAACATAAATTATAGTGATGATTATTTACTGTTGCTACTAAAACTTTTAGCCACTATCAAGTAGCCACGACATAGTGACGAACACAAAAATTGCCACTACCTTGATTTAGTGACAATTTTTATATATATAGCAACAACTATTGTCTTGGCTATACATCATTTTTTTTGTAGTGACATCACTTTACAAGTGAGCTTATCCTAGCTACTTGATGTGTTGGTACATCTTTTGTATTGATGGTATCCACAGTGAGATGTGTCATTCTAATTGACAACACTTTAACTTGTTATGGTGGCGAGTATGTACTCTTATACCTGCATCTTGGGTGTGGCGGTTTGTGTGTGGCCTACTTAGGCTGGACATGTAGGTAATCATATATGCTTCAGGATTAAGACATCCTTGAGGAGCTCACATGTTTAATTATATTAAACCAAATAGGATGAATTATTTAATTGAGGCATAAGTGAAAAGGAGTGAGTGGTAGTACTCCGGAAATAAGAGATTAATTAATTGTGGATGATTGTCAAAAGTCAAATTAATTAATTAATGTCTAGAACCATAAATATAAGGATCATTCAAGTTTAATGCAACTCATTCCAAATAATGTTGGATTTTGTATACAGAAAGCATTTATTAGATGAGTATACATTCAACGGTATTTCCTATATGTTAACAAACTTACATGCGAGTAACAAAGGTATCCTCTTATCTCACGGATAGGGACGATCATACTGCGTGTTGTGGATCACAGAAGACAGTATGATCACTTGACCTAGTGCGATATAAATATTATCACAGCCGAGACAGCGTACGAGGATAAGACTGTCGATATAGGATGCAACATAGTTGGAAAGAAGTAATATGTCTTGACTACTTGATACGATGGTACGCGCAGTGGCGTATTGATTGGACCACAGTGAGATGTATTCTACTGTCTGACATCAGAGAATAAAAGATCTCGATCTTGATTGAGTCCAAACCCTAACGAAGGTTCAGGGGCTTGAACGGGTTGACTGTTGCTTTGACTTGCCATGGTAGAGAGCCTGAGTAACGTGCTCGTATACCCGCATCTTGGGTAATAGCAGTTCATGTATTGCAGCCTGAGACTGGAGCTAGGTAACCATATCCGAGTAATAGGATGGGGACATTCCCTGAGGAGCTCAATAACATTCATCGTGCTAAAGTCCTGCAGGCTGATTAAGTTCAAGCACGAGTGATAAAGTTTGAGTGGTACTGCTCGGGAAAATTAGATATTAATTAATTGTAGATAGAGCTTGTCAGAAGCTTCGATTAATTAATTAATGTCCAGTAACCTTAAATATGGGATTCTCAAGTAAATGCAGCCCGTTCTCATAATGTGGTAATAAAGGGGTAGGTCAGTATTAATTCTGTGATGAAAAAGAATTAATATTAATTAATTAATTGTGTCATGGGTTCTGGATATGGGAATTAATTAATTCATAGGCCCACTTTGTTATTTGCATTAGGTCCCAAGTTTGGCACAATTAAATATGCTGAATTGAGCCCAGTAGCCCATTAGGGTTAAAACCCAAGGTCTATAAATAGACAGTCCTCTATCTCAGTTTGTTTCACAATTTAAATCTGTTGAAACCCTAGGAGAGAGAGAGAAGGGGCGGCGGCTCTGTGTGTTTGGGAGACGAAGTTTTGACTCTAGCCTACACAATCACAGTCCTGTGGAATCCTCACCAGTAGCAGGATTGAACAGCATTGGGATACAGATCTGAAGGCCTAATCTGGATAACAAATTCATTCTTCCTTATCTCTTTTATTCGATTAAATATAGAAATTAGATCTATTGCTAATTGATGTTTCCACAGATTTAATTGAATCTCTTGGTTGAATCGAAAGTTGGAAATTCAAACGCGAAAGATCGGATCTGACTCTACGGAAGAAAAGTAATCCTTTATCCACTTCATTAAATTAACTGCAAATTAACTTAACAAATAATTGAGCTAAATCACATTTGATAAACACGAGCTAATTCGAGACCTTAGCAAGATAAGTGCAAGATTTTATTAATACTTCCGCTGCATATATAACACTCTAATCGGGGACCAACAGTGCATTTGATACACTGGTCTTTGTAAATATGTTACATCAACATAGTTCCTATCTGATATAACAAACATACTTTACGAACTATAATATCTTATTATCTTGCATATAGAGATGATCATATGGTGTGTAAGAGATCACAGAGGATCATATGAATCATTTAACCTAGCGAGGTATAAACAGTATCACGGCTGAGACAGTCCTTCGATAGGCTATCGGTTTGGGCTGCGACACATCACTATATAAGTGAGCTTATCCTAGCTACTCGATGTGTCGGTAAATCTTTATGTATTGATGGGATCAACAGTGAGATGTGTCAATCTAATTGATATTTGAATGAGCCAGATCTCTCGATACTTGTTATGATCTTAAACCTAATGGAAGTTTATGGGGCATGCACAAGTTGACCACACATTAACTTGCTATTGTGGCGAGTCTTACATGTAATCTTATACCTACATCTTGGGTGTGGAAGTTTTTGTGTGGCCTTCTTAGGCTGGACATGTAAGTAATCATATCCGCTTCAGGATGGGGACATTCCATAAGGAGCTTACAAGGTTCTTTATGCGAAACCCCGCAGGTTAAATTATTTAATTCAGGCATAAGTTAAAATGAGTGATTGGTACTACTCCGGAAATAAGATATTAATTAATTGTGGCTGATTGTCATAAGACAAATTTATTAATGAATATCAGGAACCTTAAATATGTGGATCATTCAAGTTTAATGCATTTCATTTCAAATAATGTGGTAATAACGGGGTTAGTTAGCATTATTTCTGTGGTGAAGGTTAAACAATGTTTTATTAATTAATTGTGTTCTGGGTTCGACATGGAATTAATCAATAAGGAGGGTCCACTTTATTATTTGCATTTGATCTCTGGTCAAGCCCAGTAACTGCTCAGAGCCCATTAGCATTAGGGTTTTTCAAACCCTAATACTATATAAACCCCTTCTCTCTATCAGATCAGATTTGATTACACACAATACAGAATTCAGTGTGATAGTACAAATTGAGAGAAAAGAGAGAGAGAGAGAGGGGTGATGGCTAATCAAGAATGGAGAAAGTGATCGATTTCTCCAGTCTTCTAATTCAACTTGGTAGCATATCCTCACCAGATCTTTAAGGAGCAAGAGAACAGATCAGAAGATCAAATCTGTTGGTGCACAATAGCATTAATAAAGATCCCTAAATCCGGAATCCATTGTCGTCGATCCAGATCTAGAGATCAGAAGCTGGAGTTCAAGTGTTCCGTGAATTCATCCTCTGTAATTAAATATTAGGAGCATGCATAGGGTTTGCCTGGTTTTATTTAATCTGGTTTATTTTTTATACCCTAAGAACGATCCAAATGGCTCAAATAATAAAAGATAATTCATGTTGTCCGTTGTAGACTCGATTCCTACAACATGCACACCTTATTTTGATTTAATTTGTATATATAAAATATCATTCTATAAGAGCATCATTTGTGTTCATGTGTTACTTAGGTCACATTTCATACGATACTCAATCTAAAAAAATTGTTAAATAATAATATTATTCTTTTATACATATAAATATGGTTATACAAGAGCATCAATTATAATTAAGAATGTCAATTTAGCTTGAAGTCCGTGGGTTGACCTGATTAACTCGAACAAAAATACAGGTTAGGGTTAAGATATTTTAAAGTCAAAAACCAAATAACCCGACCCCCGTAAGGGCCGAGTCCAAGAACAAATGGATTGTCCCGATTGATTATATTAATTTTATCATTAATAACTTTTATAACTATTATAATACCAAAACTTACTTATATTATTAAACATCATATTTCATGATTAAGTTTTAAGCTACATGTTAATTTATAATAGATATTTAAAGTTAAAAAAATATATAAATATTGATAAAATATTAATATAACATATATTTTTAATATTTAAATGTATGAATATATAAAGATTATGATTTATTTTGAGTTCTTTTGAAATATAGATTAGATATTTTGTGCATATTTTATTATTTAATAGATTATTGAAGTGAAAAAAATAATTAATGATATGAAGAATAATTTGTAAATTCATCAACTCGACGAGCTTTCCTGCAAACTGATGGGTTGATCCAATTAGCATTCTTATTTGTCATGCATAAGACTATAATTGATATTGATATACATACCCATTGCGATCAATAATAATGCATGAGTATTATTTGTGATAATGGGAACATTATTAATATCTAAATATGTATTGAGTTTATTTCTTTTTTGGGTGCAGTGGTTAAAGCACATTGTCCGTGATCAAAATATTATGGGTTCGAGTTTTGACTTTCCTAAAGAGATTTGGGTGTCTAAATTTAAATAGGAAGTGGATTCGGTGCTTGTTAGGAAATTGGATAGAAATATCCTTCCTTTTATTTTATGTTTTGGTGGGTCAAAGATTGTAAAAGTCATCTTAGCTAGTCTTCAGCTTAGGTGCAAAATGTAAAGTCATGTATAAGTTTTTTATCGAGTTATAAGCTGACACTAACGTCAGAAACTAGACTAGTCAAAAGGTCTAGTACGAGCGGAAGACTCAACAGGCCAGAACAATGTAGTACGCATGTCAAGCCTGGAAGAAAAATTGTCTAACGGAGTATGGATTCCATCAGTACGATTCTAGTATAGTATGATTCAACCACTCTAAACCATACTAAGCAGCATAGGACGAAGTATACCTCAAGAGACAACGTCAACCGCACGGAGTTGCAAGTATGAATACACCAATATAGACTTTCCAATTTAGGTCCCAACATATGGGGAAAAGAGGAATCGCAAGAAGAACAAACTTTAAGGATTGGAGAAGCCTTAATGTCTGCAAGCTCGAAACTTTAAGTGTCGATACCTAGGACACTTAGTCCGGAACTCCTCATACTGGCAAAATATTGTCGTTCTGACTAAAGACGAGTTGCCACTGTGAAAGTCGGAACAAGGCAAAAAAGGAGTAGACCCTCTGCAAAAAGCACACCTACCCGCCGAACGCTACAACTAATAGAGACACCCGATTGGACATCTTCTATTTTGTCTCTAACGGGTCTTAAATTCAAACCACACGAAGGTTACCCACTCGAATATTCAAAGATGAAGATGAAGGTTACCCACACAAATATAAATACCATAGAAATCATCAAAGATGAAGGTTACCCACACGAATATTCATACAAGACTACAGAAGCATTCTAAAGCTCTCAGTCGTCAAGTTCTGTAATCTCCCACCGAAAGTTTGAAGCTTACCAGGGTGAGCTTAGTTTCGAGGTTATACAACTTTCCATGTGTCACCAAGTGAACACGAGACTCAGAATCATAGCATTCTTGAGTTACCATTTGGTAGTTTTTCTCTCCAAGAAAAACTACAACAGTCAAGTACATCTTTTACTTTGAGTCTTACGGGCAACCTTCTGCAGAAGAGAAAGTTCACGGGGGAACTATAATCACCCTATTCCGGCGACAAGGAGGCTGAGTGGTGCGCCCACACTCTGAGGAGTGCGAAGCGAGGAACCAAGCAAGGGCCAGGTGAGTGTGTTTGTGGGTTGGTGGACTATGCATTCACCGATAAACAATAGATCGTAGGAGAACCTGTAAATGTTCAAAGCTTAGTGGATTACCAGACCAAGTGTTTGAAGAGCGAATGTAGTACGGTTTAGTCCGAACCACTACAAATTTGTTTGTTGTTTATCGCTTTATTTCTTTATTCGTTAATATAGCTTTATCTGGTTTTGAAACTCAACACACAAGTGTTGGAGTATATCCTAAATACCGACAAGTTAACTAAAGTAAATGACACGTACTTAAGTATTTTTTTAATAGACCAAGATGACTCATCACTCTCAACTTGGATAGTACTTGATACTGAACTGAACAAAATTTTTCCGCTCCACATTTATATTATCACTCAAAAAATGTTAATAATACTTAATTAGTTAGTATATTATGCTTGGTTAGTTTGTATATTATTGTTATGAATGATATTCCTTCCTATTGTATGTTTTGATGTGTCAAACTGACAACCAATTAGTGTGTCTCTAGCTAGGATTATTTAAATTTGCAATGTCTTGTATTAGGATTTATCAAGTTATAAGCAGCTGATCGCGAGCTTGTTTGGAGTTTGCTGGCTAAAATGTCTTCACTAGCAAAAGGTCTTTACCTTTGGAGCTAGGTGGCTGACACATCATCACCAGCTGGTGTACACCAGCAAATAGCTTACCAGCAATGGCGATTCTCAAACTAACTAGTAGACACAAGTGAGCCAAGACAAGCGGAATCTTTATGAATCCAAACTTTAAGAAATGAGATCTTAATGTTTGTGATCCTTAGAATTTGTTCGGCAAAGGAATCAACCTGCAGACATTCCTCGGACTGGCTTAGAGTCGTTCTGACTAAAGCTGCCAAAGTCTACCTACTTTGACTACAAATGACGCAGCAATTTAGTAAAATTGAGACTTTTGATTGGATACATTCATCATATCTCACAACAACTCTGAAATTGAAACCTCTCGCAGAGCGCCTATATATAGAGGCTTTATTCAAGTGGACAAGGTTACAAAATCGATCTTACCGGTTTTAGAACGCTACTGAAACTCTGCAAAAATCAGCACTTGACACTTAAGGCTTCCAGGTTGTCTGCAAGCTCACTTTCCGTGTGACATCTTTTGAAATGAGACTTTGTGTGTCTAGCAAAAGCTATTTGATCAGTTTTCTTAATTTTCAAGTAAGAAAGAAACTTTGGAGTTACCACATCTCCAGTGGTGACTATTACGGGTGTTATTCCACACTTAAAATTTGAAAAGGCAAAGGAGAGCAAAGAACTCGGGGAGTGTGCTAGCGGACTGGTGACACGGGCATCTACCAGCTAGCTACAGATTGTGTGACATCTTTCTAATCTCAAGCTTGGTGATTTCTAGACTACGAGTCTGAAGAGTGGACGTAGGACGATTTAGTTCGAACCTCTATAATATCCTTGTGCACTTTTACTACTTTCATTATTTTTTTGTGTCTTGATTTAAAACCAAACATCTCAAGTGTTATAGTATATAATCTAAAAATAATCTAATCAACCTGTTTTTATTACCCAAACTGGTGCCAGAACAGCCAACTTGGAGAGTGCAAGCTAGTAAGACTTCCGCTGCATATTAACGTATTATGATTTGGGACCAACAATTATGCTCGTTGGTTAGTATAAAATATGTTACATCTTGTACTTGATTATATTATGTTTGTTTATTTACTACAGTATTATTGTTTAGTTTTTATATTATGTTTGATTGATCTACATATCTTTAATTGTCACTTTGAAAAAAAAATTGATCCTGACCATTTATTCCTATGTACCATATTCTTACTTAACAGCATTTGATGTATTCCCTATATATATTCAATTAATTATTGGGTGATTCTAAATATGGCGACACTTTTACTAAATGTAGCCACTTGAAAAATAAAAATTTCATTTAGAATATGTAATTACAGTTTTAACCATGTTCCAACTATTAAAATAATAAAAATCAAAATTCAAACAGGTAGCCCCATCTCTATTAAAATCAAAACCCCATTTTGCAATCTTGAACAACAAAAAAGTTCAGATTCTGCAAATCCAAAAAATAAAAATAAGTCAGTGTGCAGAAACAGATTGATAAAAGTTTTGCAATCAAAAGCTCGATGAAGAAAATCACAGGGCTTTGAGTCTGGATCCTCGGAGGAATCCTTCTCAGCACCATCTTTATCAAACTCAAAACCTAGAAAATCAAAATTGTGTAGCAGAATTACAGCAAAAGCAACCGCAATAGCAATCAGTATCACCCCATGTGTCATTGCAACAATTTTTTCACCAAAGCAAGCTACTTTTACGGCAGAACAATAGTTTCCCAACACCACATGAGTTTGTCGCCGCTCCTCCACCGCCGCAGCCAGAAACTATCCTACCCCTTTTCATCATCGAAGCCTGCCTCCAAATTCATAAACATTCCCAATGCTCAAATATCAAGCTTCTTGCCTCCGTCTTTGGATTCCTATGTAATTGCTGATACAATCAAATCTTTCTTTCTCGTGAATGCTTCCGGCAACGCGAGCTGTTCATGGTTGGCTGCAGGTCGCGGCGTTAACGTGAAAATTATTTTAATTGAGATTTTTGTTTTAACGAAGAAGATGAGCTAGGTATTTGAGTTTTTTATTTTAGTTATTTAATTAAATTTTAATTGAGAATTATATGGTTAAAATTGTAATTATATATTGTAACTTAAATTTTTAATTTTTCAAAGGACTATGTTTAGAAAAATAGGGTTGCATTTAGAATCACCCTTAATTATTTTCAACAATATAGATAAAATTATACTTTTTAATATTCTCTATCCCGATTATAGGTTCAGTTTAACTTTAAACATATGTTAACGGTTAGTAATAAAAATATATACTTGTATAAAAAACATAATTAATTGAATATTTCTTTTGCATAATATTAATTTAATATTCTCATTTTTCTAAATTTAGTCTATCCAATTAATTTTTTTCACTATTATTATTATTTCTAAAAAATTAAACAATACCAACATAAAAATCAGTAAATATAATTGAGACACTTAAAAAATAACACTATGGACCTTATATATAATCAAGATAGGGAGAGTGTTGTCATTCTTATAATGTAATACAAGTATTATGCTTGTATATAATATTGCAATTGTTTTATGTGATAATATACATACAATATGCATACTAAGTTGTTAATTTATCTATTTAATAAGTACATATCATGGCGTGTTGTTGATTACATAAGACTATATTAGTCGATTCTTATGAAATTTAGGATCAGTTGTTAGTTTAGGCTGTAGTATAATCAAGATGTAGTTTTTTTTAATAAAAAATATATTTATTTAAACTTTCATACCTATATATCTTTATATAACCATAAATATAATAATTTTACCATTGCGCACCCGGATAATATTTGATAATGAGTTGGTATCTTGAGAGACGGTCTCACAATTTTTTTTTGTAAGACAAACCTTAATACATCATTTCAATAAGTTAAATACATCATTTCATTTTAAAAAATCACATTATTTGCAACAAAGAAATACATCATTTGCAATAAAGAAATACATCATTTTATTAAATTAAATACATCATTATATATATTTTTTCATGTACGCGTTCATATATAATTTTTTTTTCATCCGAAGCACGTAAGCAATTAATTAAATCCAAAATCTTTAAATTCTCAAATACTTCCTTCTTAAATCCCATCTCCTCTTCCTCTCATTAGTTCAAAATCCCACCATTGAGGATTGAGGGGAGGAGGAGACAGGATTTAAGAAGGAAGTCTTGAGGTATATTAGGGAAATATCTCATATCTTGTATATTAGATATGTATATATCTTTATATCTTTATAGATTTACTAGAATAGATTTACTTTGCCTAGTCTAAATACATGTATTGAATTCTATTTTTCCTTGAGTGAAATACAAATTATTATTTCCCTACATGGTATCAGTCAAACCTTGGCCTAAACCCTAATTTTTTCCTCCACCCTTATTTTCGATCGGCGCCTCCCTTATTCCCATGGCTGCGCCCGTCGACCCTTCGGAGTTACCAACTCTACCTTTATCCACGATTATTCACATGGTGAATATCAAACTTACTTCATCCAACTATCTTCTCTGGCATGCACAGATTGAACCCTTATTAATCACCCAAAATTTTCTCCCTTACATTGATGGATCCCTACCCTCTCCCGCCCGCACTATCACGTCGGCCTCCGGCGACACCTTCGTCAATCCTGAATACTCTAAATGGTATTCCCGTGATCAATTTATCAAGTTATTTCTGGTCTCTACCTTAACCGAAGAGTATATGGCGGTAATCATCGGATGTGCGACATCCCGCGAAGTTTGGACAGCCCTATCTCGGTCCTACGGCCACTCCTTTAAGGCTCGGGAATTAAGTTTGAAGGACGATCTATTATTTATTAAGCAAGGCAATCTCTCTGTGGCTGAATACGGCCGCCGATTCAAAGGTCTATGTGATCAGCTTTCAGCAATCGGCCGATCCATCGACCCGATGGACAAGTCACATTGGTTTCTCCGTGGCTTGACTTCAATTTTCTCCACCTTCACGGCTGCGCAGATGGCGCAGGAGCAGCTTCCTGACTTCGACACGCTTTTGGCTCGAGCAATCAGCCATGAGCTATTCGTTCGAGGCTCGGATGCCTCGTCGAACACGCAACCAGCCGCCATTCATGCTACCCAATCGCCTCGTCCTTCAGGCGGTAAGAATAATTCTTCCCGTGGTCGAAGGCGTTCCAACAATAGATCCAAGAAGAAAAAGCAGCTCTGGTGTTATTTCTGCCGGCAGCTTGATCATGACCCTTTCGACTGTCCGAAACGGTTTTGTTCGCTCTTCACGGTCGGCACCTACAGCGCAACTAGCAGAAGCCTTTTCGGCCCAATGTTCTGTCTCGCCTGCCTCGACCTCAGACTGGTACCTCGACACAGGTGCCTCGGCTTACATATCTGCCGATCCCGCGTCTCTTGATAATGTGGTTCCTTATTCAGGTTCCGACCGTGTCGCTGTTAGTAATGGTGCATGTCTTAATATCACCCACACGGGTTCCTTTCCTATATCAGATTCCCTATATTTAAATCGTGTCCTTGTTGTTCCTGCCATCACAAAGAATCTTTTATCTGTTAGTAAACTTACTCACGATTATCCCGTTGATGTTTTGTTTACTGATGCGCAGTTTCACATTCGGACTCGGAGCACCGGCCAGACACTTGCTACCGGCGTGCGTAGGCATGGCTTGTACGTTCTCCAAGATTCGGCTCTTGCCCTCACGGCAATTGCCCAATCAAGCCCGCCTTCTGCATCTCTTAAAACTTAGCACAATCGTCTTGGTCATCCGTCTTCCATCGTTCTACAGTCTCTCCGCAAGCTTGGTTCTGTTTCCTTTTCTTCTGTAGATTCTAAGTTCCGCTTATGCACTTCTTGTCAGCTAGCAAAAAATACGCATTTACCGTTTTCTTTTTCTGAGAGTCGAGCCTCACATGTTCTCGAACTCGTACA
>JAPKLW010001027.1:256819-280617 GCA_026898455.1 Plectranthus barbatus | reverse complement strand
TTCGATAAATTATTACTTGCCCTCTGCAGTGGTCTGTACACTTGCAGCTTTAGCGTGTTGAAAAATAGGCTATCAGTCGACCAGCTTGATTTTCAACGTGCTCTCCTTTTGCAACATACCTCTGTTTCGATCGACACACTTTCTGTCGATCGAAACAGAGGCTTCGGCCAAAATCTCCAGATTCCAGACTTAGCCAGTTTTCACTCCAAAAACCTGCATTTTCAAGCATAACACACAACTCAGGCATAAACACACTACAATCTAATAAAAACACCCTAAAAATCCATAGATAAGTGAACGAAATAGCGCACTTATCAATGACTGCATTGGATCCTTTTTTGATTTTCGATTGCAAAAAGCGAGGAAAGGGGGAGTTCAAACATTTTGGTCTGTGTTATTTCGTTCACATCTTCCATGGTTTTTTTTTTTTTTCTGATTGGCGAAGGAAATCTCTGGAAATTGAGATGAAGGAAGACAGGGATATCTTTGGAAAATTGTAAATTAAAATTGTAATTAGTGTAATTTTTAATAATATTTTATATATTAATATATCTATAATCTTACTTTTCTTGGTTATTGTGACAACTCCCTCCGTGCCTAATATGGCGGGACGGAGGGAGCATTTGATTTTATTTACCGCAGATTTTTAATTTATGCACCAATATATATTTCATACTTCTAGTAATAAGGAGTTTCATTCATTTGGTCCATTAGGGTCTTTAATTGTTTATGGTGCATAAGTTCAATCACTCCATTATATAATATAGATGCATTTATAAATGCATATGGCAGATTACTTGCTAAACATTGCAAGTTTTGACTCATTCATGTGTGGCTCTAACTATGAAGATCTTTTTATTCTTTTAAATTTTTCGGCATTCCATTATCTTTGGGCTTATATCTCCCCCTAATGCCGACAAATGATCTTCTTTATGTTTACAGTCAATGTACTCTATAATAGGCTACTAAGGTTTATTTATAGACGGAGATTTTTGTACAACGATATTTTTATATTACGTTGAGAGCCCTTATAGGTATACTTTGGTGGTGATATACAAATGTAGACTGTAATAAAATGATTCGCAGATGGGAAATGATTATTTATTTACCACACTATTATATGGGGGATATTCACAATATGCAGTTGGTCGGATTTAAAGGAATAAGGACCATGAATTTTAAAACGACCGTAATGTTTGATAAATTGGTCCACATATATCTTTTGAAAGATAAAGTTTTATTAGTATTTGATGTCATATTATGATAATATGACACATTATAGTATTATGCCCAATATGACCCAAATACTCATGCCATAAAATTAAAAATTATGGGTCATTAAATTTCATTTTCATCGCAACATGGTAATTAAGTTGAATAAATGCATAAAAACATTCAACTAAATAAAACTCCTTAATAATTTCGTTGTGCATAGATAATTAAAAGAAGTACTCAATAAGTTCATAAATGAAAACTAAAATAACAATATTAATAAATGGAATGCTAAACATAACAAATACCAAAGATCTTAAAAGAAATCTAAAAGTTCAATAAAATATAGGAGTTTAAGTATGAAACGAGTTACCTGTTCATTTAAGCCAGAGAGATCAATTATGCAGCATCCAAATATGCAAATAAAGTAGATAATCCGTCTAATTATAATTTTCTTTTGTAACTAATATGTTACGATGTTTTTTCTAAAAATTATAATTGAAATTTGGGTCCACCCAATTACACGATCACATGCTTTCCGCACTTTTAATTTTTCACTAACTCTGATCCGAGACTAACAATATCATTTTTGTAACAAAACACATACCCTTATATCACTTTAAGCTGAATACACCAATTAATTCTTTTTTTTTTAGGCTAGCCAAATTCTAGCTATTTACCATCTCTCCGTAGCATTATACCAATAGAACTATATCTTGGACAACAAGTCATAAAATGCTCTCAATATTTATATATTGGGGACTCTAGTTATATCAGATCGCATGATGAATTAATTCATATATTATTTGTATTTTTGGATTAAGAATTTACTAAAATTGTTCATATACCACCTTTATGTAATATTATTTAATAATATGAATATATTATTATATGATTTTGAATCTGTCAACAAATGTGACGAGCTGATAAACAATAATAGAGAGAAAACAGTAAAGAGAACACGATGGAGAGAAAATTAGAGAATATTATTATTCATTGATGTGTTGAGAATTACAATATTATGTCTTATATATAAGGATGAAATCATATCTTCTATAGAATCTAGAAAGATATGTATTTATCTTTAAAGTATATCTTAAGTAATGTCCATCAAATTAATATATTTATAACAAAAATATGATAAATTTGATAATTAATTAAAATCTTTTGATTAGATTTAAATTTTCAATTATTATTTTCGACAAAGTATGAAATATATTAATAATTGTTGGGGTATGATAAAAATCAGCCCATAAAGAAGGTCCAAAGCGAGGCCCATCAGAATTCTCGCAGGCCGAATAATAAGCCACCCAACAGAAAGCACTTCGCAAGGAGCAGTCCGATTAAAACAGTTCGACCAAGACGAAAAACAGTTCAACAAGCTGAAAGAGGGTATTCAACGGTCACTAGGGAGCTACCCAACGGTCAGGAAAGCCATCAGCCGATGAGAGATAAGCTCACGAGAATCTTGGAAGTGGTTGGAGTCTGGAGATGAGCGAAGCAACAACTCCGATAAATCGGGAGTTCGCTACTCAACGCACCCTGCAAAAATCTTGAAAACCCTAGCGAATTCGAACCCCTATAAATAACGCCTTGTAAGCCAATTTTCAGCATCTACCTATACATTGTTAAGCTACGTATCGTTGTTCACCCGCTCCAATTCTTTACCACAAGTTGTTCTACTTATCCAACCTGTCGAGCTCGACACCGTCGGGCTAGTCACCCGATTATGTAAACTGTCACGCTCTATAAGTGGTCGCTTTCGTTCGCTCACGTTTGTTACATTTATATCTTGTATATACTTGTTGCCATTTTCTGTATCATTCGGATTTTTAGTTCCTGGGGTGCGTATCCGTACAAATTGGATATCAATAATAATAATAAGATAAAATATTGTCATGTGAATTAAAAAATTAATATTAATGTTCTATGTGATAATTTTTTTTAGAGAATGATAAAATGTAAATGAACTTTCTTTATTTTGATATATTAATAGATAGATAGATAGTAAAATGAGCATTAAATGTATTTAGATAATTTTTCTAGTTTGAATATTAATAAAATAATTTTTATATTTAGACAACAAGATCATATCGAAGCAATTATCAAATTCCTATTAAACAGATTTCAATTAGTTGGCCACTAATTCAGGCGGGTTTAGTGTAACCACAATGGGACTTCTCACAGAATGCCTCGATGATTTCCACTTCAAGAAACCTTCAACGAAACTGCTGCCGGACTCCGGCGACATCGCCGACCTCGAAAACGTCACCTTATACTGCAGTTTCCGGCGGACTTCTGAGAACTCGAGTTTAGCCGGCTCAACAACCACACTAATGCCGAGAGGCGGGACAATGTCGACAACGTAAGTCGAGTTGGGCTCGCCCACATTCGTCACGGTTCTGGTAAACGTCTGAGATGGTGGCTGCCACGCCTTAAAAATGACCGCGAAAGAAGGGTAGTTGAGTTGAGCTTCCGGTATGGTTTGTAGTGCTGAGCAGTTCACCTCGGATTGCATGATCAGCCCGATTTGCCGGTCCGTGTAGTTCAGACCGCACATAAAAGCAATGTAGTCGTCTGAATGAAGGTCGTAGACAAGCCCGGGTTCATTAGCCCGCGACGGGTTCACATGGCCGGAACCGGTTTCGAAGATGCTAGCCCGGAGGAAATCCCCATCCAGGATTGGACTGCGGCCGCGATTCACGACATCCGCCGTGGTCATGATCGCCGACTTGATGGCCGCTGGGGACCAATCCGGGTGCGCGGTTTTTGTTGGAATGGAAAGTCAACAAAAGTATGCTGGCTGAAATTAAGGATGAAATCAAGGAGCAAATCACGTTACCTAACTTGATTTCTTTACACATTCTAGTCTCTATAAAAGAGACTATACTTTGTAATACTTATAGATACGAAAATAAAAAATCAATAGAGTTCATCTCTATTCTAGCCTTCAACCATGTTTAATCTCAAATCTAATATGGTATCAGAGCAGGAGTAACATCCTGTCTCTATACCCCTCCCAATTCAAACCTATCTATCCTTGAACTCAGAAAAATTTCATCATAGTTCGTATACCTTCCCCGAACCAATTAAACCAGTCAAGGCAGATTTCAAGCTCCGTCTCAACCTGCACCAGCAACAATGTCAGACGAAGATAAGAGTAATTCGGATCTCACGATCCAATTAGCCAATTTAATGAGAAATTCAGAAAACATCACTCTGGGTTTCAAATTAGATTGCCATAACTATCCCTTGTGGGCAAGGCTCATGAAGGTAGCAATCGGAGGCAGAGGTCGGTTATCCCATATCACTGGTAATCCTCCTCCTCCGGATCCAAAAGATCCCAAATTCAGCCAATGGGAAGAAAGATCCCAAATTCAGCCAACTGAGCAAACCGGATCCATTGGCTCCGGTTTTGGCGCACGGCAAACCACCACATCAGGACATTTCAGCCGCTCCGGAGCTCCGTCATCGCGGCCAAAAATCCACCGGTCAAAATTACAGTGCAGTCACTGTGGCAAGAAGAAACATACTCGCGAGATGTGCTTCGAGCTTGTCGGATACCCAGACTGGTGGGAGGACAATCACAGACCGCCCATCGCAAAAGGCAAGGCTGCGATCGGAAAAACCGACGGGGAGGGCACCACCGGCTTTCTGTCGCCTTCCAGCAAGCAATCTGAAGTCGCATTCGGCGGGACCGCTAGGGTTGCGAGCAGCGACGACGGCGGACACCTCGACGCCGGCAGGAGACGCGGCGGCGGCGAAATAATCGACGGTGTCGTCGATTGGAGAAGCGAGGGGTCAAACGCTCCTCTCGCAGGCGGTAGTCAGGGCAGCGACGGCGGCAGCCGGCGAGTCGACGGCAGCCGACGAGGCGACGGCGGCGGCTACGTCGACGCCGGCCGCACAAAGGGCAGAAGCGGCGCAGACGAAAGGGAGGCGCAAGGTATAGGGTTTGGTACAACCAAACCCTCAAATTCTCCTATTTATAATTCTTGCAAAAAATTGCAATTAAGTCCTCCGAAAAAATCACCTGCATCAATTAAGTCCCCATGTTTTAATTCTACTTGCAAAAAATTGCAATTAAGTCCTCCGAAAAAATCACCTGCATCAATTAAGTCCCCATGTTTTAATTCTACTGCATTCCGGAAAAGTAGTAATTGGATTTTTGATTGCGGAGCCTCGGACACCATGACATTTGATAGATGTGATTTTTTGAGTACGTCCAAACCTCTACGGACTCATGTTCAGACTGCTAGTGGGGATTTAACTCCCGTTAAAGGAGCTGGAACTGTTAAAATTTCTCCTAATATTCGTCTGACCAATTGCCTTTATGTTCCGACATTATCTCATAAATTACTGTCTATCAGTCATGTCACCAAAGAGCTAAATTGTACTCTGTTACTTCACCCTCATTTTTGTCTTCTGCAGGATATCAGGACGGGGGAGATTATTGGACGTGGCACTGAACGGGAAGGCTTGTATTACGTCGACGAGATAGCTCCTAGAAGCACCGTTATGTTGGCACATGGATCTTCTGAGCGAGAAATCTGGCTATGGCATAGACGATTGGGTCACCCGTCTTCCGGGTATTTAAACATTTTGTTTCCTCACCTAGCTAAGTATAACCCATGTAGTAGAACCTGTGAAACTTGTGTTTTGGCCAAAAGTCATAGACAATCCTTTCATTCAAATAATACTCGTGTGAACTCTATGTGCTCATTAATTCATTCTGATGTTTGGGGACCTTCACCTGTCTCAACTAGCCATAAATTTCGATATTTCCTATTATTTGTTGACGACTGCACTAGAATGACATGGGTTTATTTCCTTGAGAATAAATCCCAAGTAACTGAAAAATTCACCCATTTCTATACTTTAATCCAAACTCAATTTAACAAAAAAATCCAAATCCTTAGATCAGATAATGGGGGGGAATACGTCAACAATACTATGAAAAGTTTATGCCTTGAACGAGGAATAGTCCACCAAACTTCTTGCTCTTACTCGCCTGAACAAAATGGGGTAGTGGAACGAAAGAATCGAATCATACTCGAGATAACTCGAGCAATAATGATAGAATCTCAAGTTCCAATACATTTCTGGCCTGAAGCAGTTGCTACTGCAGTATACCTCTTAAACCGTCTTCCTACAAAAATTCTCAAACTCAAAACACCACTCGAAATGTTAGCCACACAAGCCCAAATACCCACTCCTCTCACCCTTCAGCCCAGGATCTTTGGTTGTTCTGTGTTTGTCCATATTCCCAAACACGAACGAACTAAGTTCTCACCATGTGCAGAAAAATGTGTTTTCCTTGGCTACGGTATAAACCAAAAGGGATACCGGTGTTATAATCCTAAAACTCGTCGTATGCACACCACTATCCATTGTACCTTTCTTGAAACAGAATTCTTCTTTCGCCAACTTAGCGGTCAGGGGGAGAGTATAGATACTCCGGAAACAAGTGACTCACTAAGATGGCTTATAGATACAGATTTCTCACTAGCAGATCCACAGCATGCCAACAATATGGAAGCTTCTACGCCTGAGCTAACTTCGGAGACAATAATACAGAGCCCCTCACCACAGCCATCTCCAACTATTCCCTCTCCGATATCCACAGCAGGAGACTCTGGTAACTCCGAAGAAGAATCTGATTATCATGCAGATTCTGATAATCAAGGGCCTCCTACTTCAAACTATGTGCTGCCGCCGAGATCCACAGCAGGAGACTCTGGTAACTCCGAAGAAGAATCTGATTATCATGCAGATTCTGATAATCAAGGGCCTCCTACTTCAAACTATGTGCTGCCGCCGAGATCAAATAGGGGCATACCGCCTAGACGATATTCACCTGAAAGGGGTGGAAATACTCGATACTCTATTGGATCTCTTGCAACAGTGAATCTTTCGGAAGATGCCAACAATTTTGAGAAGGCATTATATACAGAAGCTATTCCACGCTCAGAAGAAGAGGCTCTTTGCAACAAGAGTTGGAAACAAGCTATGGATAAAGAAATGGGAGCTCTTACTCGAAATAACACTTATGAGAAATGTCAGTTACCGGCAGGAAAAAAACCGATTGGATGCAGATGGGTGTTTACTATCAAGAGGAGGCCAGATGGGTCAGTCGAGAGGTACAAAGCGCGACTTGTTGCGAAAGGGTATACTCAAACCTATGGAGTAGACTATGCAGAAACGTTTTCCCCTGTGGCAAAGATGAGCACTGTCAGGGTGATATTATCTGTAGCCGCCATTAAAAATTGGGAGTTACATCAATTTGATGTGACGAATGCTTTCTTACATGGGGAATTGAAGGAAGAAGTATACATGGAGCCACCACATGGATATTCTCAGGAATTCAAGGAAAATGAGGTGTGCAGACTAAAGAAAACTCTATATGGGCTCAAACAATCTCCGAGGGCATGGTTTGGAAGATTCACCACAGTTATGAAGAAACATGGCTACTCACAGAGCAACTCAGATCATACCTTGTTCATAAAAAGGCGAGAAAATCTTACAACCTGTCTGATTATTTATGTTGACGATATGATCATGACAGGAAATGATATGGAGGAGATTAAAGCATTGAAGAGGAACTTGTTCGAAGAATTCGAGATGAAAGACTTAGGGAATCTGAAGTACTTCTTGGGAATTGAAGTGCTACGATCAAAAGGTGGGATTTTCATCAATCAAAAGAAATACACCTTAGATCTTCTGGCTGAAACCGGGATGCTTGATTGCAAACCTGCTAGCACTCCAATTATGGTTAACCATGGTCTTCAGATCAGAGAAGGGGCTGAAACGACTGATCGAGGAAGATATCAGCGATTAGTGGGAAAACTAATCTATCTTTCTCACACTCGACCAGACATCGCCTATGCTGTTAGTGTTGTGAGTCAGTTCATGCATCAACCTCAGATAGAACACATGGAAGCTGCTATGAGAATTATCAGGTATCTAAAGGGGACATTTGACTTTGGCATATTTTTCAAAAGAACAGGACATCTGGAGATTCAAGCCTATACAGATGCAGACTGGGCCGGGAATCCAGTTGATAGACGATCCACGGCGGGATACTTTGCTATGATTGGAGGAAATCTCGTATCGTGGAGAAGTAAAAAACAGAAAGTTGTAGCACTGTCCAGTGCAGAA
The DNA here is from genome assembly GCA_026898455.1 of Plectranthus barbatus. Classification (NCBI taxonomy): domain Eukaryota; kingdom Viridiplantae; phylum Streptophyta; class Magnoliopsida; order Lamiales; family Lamiaceae; genus Plectranthus; species Plectranthus barbatus. The sequence goes on along the minus strand of JAPKLW010001027.1, from coordinate 272,247 downwards.
GCAGAGTTCAGAGGAATCAAGAGTGGCCTAACCGAAGTCTTGTGGCTGCGGAAGTTAATGACAGAGTTGGGCCTCTATTCAGGAAAAACATGCAGATTAATGTGCGACAACAAAGCAGCCATAAGCATTTCTGAGAATCCAGTTCAACACGATAGAACGAAACATGTTGAGATCGACAGACACTTCATCAAAGAGAAGATTGAAGAAGGAATCGTAGCTCTTCCATTTGTGCCATCAAAAGACCAATTAGCAGATATCCTAACCAAAGCTGTTGATTCAAAAGCATTTGCTGAAGTTTTAGTCAAGTTAAGTATCGGTAATCCCGTTACTTAACTTGAGGGGGAGTGTTGGAATGGAAAGTCAACAAAAGTATGCTGGCTGAAATTAAGGATGAAATCAAGGAGCAAATCACGTTACCTAACTTGATTTCTTTACACATTCTAGTCTCTATAAAAGAGACTATACTTTGTAATACTTATAGATACGAAAATAAAAAATCAATAGAGTTCATCTCTATTCTAGCCTTCAACCATGTTTAATCTCAAATCTAATAGTTTTGAGCAACGCCGCGACTCCGCTGAGATGGGGGGTCGACATTGAGGTGCCGGAGACGATGTTGAACGTGGATTTGGATCTTGTGTTGGTGTTGTGTTCGACCGAGACGGGCCATGCTGCAAGAACGTTAACCCCCGGGCCTAGAATGTCGGGCTTTAGTATCCCCGGGCTCACTCGGCTCGGCCCGCGGGAGGAAAACGCGGCGACGACGGGCGCACGGTCATCGCCGATGATGGTTCCTATGAACCTGATTGTCGCCATGGGGGTGGATGTTGATTTCACGTAAGCTATTATCTTCAATCCATCGGCATAACTGACTTGCGTTGCTGGAAGAGCGTCGATTTCTGAAAAAGTGGTGTATGCGAATTCTCGAGGATTCAACAGAATCATGCCTACGCCTCCAGCCTCCTTCACCGTTTCTCCCATCTCAACTCTGCCTAGTGAGTCGGAGTCCAGCATGCACACCACTATCTTTCCTTTCAAAAATTTCTGAATCTGCTTCATTGTTTCTAGTCCACAAAATGGAAGATCTATGTCGTCGCCAGTGTTGAGTAGTTCAGGGTAGACTAGCGGCACGAGCGTCGTCGGAAAATCCTGCGGCGGATGGAAGGCGGATTGGCCGTCGATTGTGTGGTTGTTTCCGAGAACCGCCGTCGATCTTATACTTCGGTCGATGGTGCTAGCACCGACGGTGAGAACCCAAGGGGCCTCGTTTGACAAGGAGGCGATACTTGGGCCGTTGTTTCCGGCTGAGCAGCTCACCAGAATCCCCCGCTGCATGGCTCTGAATGTGCCGATTGCGATGTTATCTTCGTAGAAATCGGTAGAATATCCACCGAGAGAAATCGAGAGCACGTCTACTCCGTCTTCAATGGCGGCGTCGATCGCAGCGACAACGCCGCTTTCGTAACATGACGACGAGCAGACTTTATATATAGCAAGATGAGCGAGCGGCGCGACGCCGGAAGCCGTGCCGTTGGCGTTGCCGAAGTAGTTCGCCCCTCCGACGAAGTTTCCGGCAGCAGTGCTGGCAGTGTGAGTGCCATGGCCGATTCCATCGACGGGGCTTTGGTCGAAGGGAAAGAAATTCCTCGCACCGATGATTTTATTGTTGCAAGTTGTGTGAGTGAACTCACACCTCCCCTTCCATTTCTCCGGCGGGGGCGGCATCCCTTCGTCGCTGAATGAAGGGTGATCCGGTAAAGCTCCGGTGTCTAAGACTCCGATAATCACACCTTTCCCGTAGTTGGAACTTCTCCAGAATCCTCTGTTCTGGTCTAGGCCCAAGAAATTAGGCGAATGAGTTGTGTGCAAGGACAGCTTCTTCTCAACACGGGCTGAGATGAAGCCGTCCTTTTTAGCCATGGCTCTCACTTCTTGTAGTGAGAGCCTAGCAGCAAAACCTTTGAACACAGAAGTATACGAGTACACAAGGCGCTCGTGCACCTCTGTTGTTGTTGTTGCTGTTGTCGCTGGTAAAAATGAGCGGTACCATCTCTCCAAATCACCCCCTTGAGACGACATGGAACGTGCCTCCGGGGCCTCAACATGGACGATATAAACCTCTAAGTCACTCGCACCATCCCCATACAGCAGTGATGGGGAGAAATTGAGCATAAAAATGAGGATGATCATTGAGTTGAAGCTCATCTTCTTCTTGTTTACTGAATGTTTGTGTTAGTGTAGCATAGTGTATGGTCTTATATGTGAGCTCACTAAGCCCTACATACAGAGCAAGTATATATGTTGTCCATACGAATCGAGCTCTCAATTTTCCTTCAAAAACAAACTACGAATCAGTGGAACTGTTTGAAACTCCAGTCATGCAACTTCGCTGCATTCTGTTTAAAATTTTGTTACGCCAACTTTCTATATATTTAATTTAAAATATATTTTAAATAAAACAGTTAGATTATTCAACATTTCAGAGGAACACATCATTAATATTCAGTTAAGCATGACGGCGATAGGTGTCCTAACAGAGTGCTTCACCGAATTCCACTTCAAGAAGCCTTGAACCACGGTGTTGTTGGGGGCAGTTTCAGACCGATTAAACATCACCGTATACTGCAATTTCTGGTTAAGTTTTAAGAAGTCGAGCTTCGTGGGCTCAACGACGACATCAATGCCGGGAGGTTGCTGAACTTCGACTACGTAAGAAGAGTTGGGCTCGCCGACGTTGGTCACTGTCCGAGAATACGTTTGAGAAGTTTGCTGACCGGAACGGTAAACGAGAGTGAAAGAGGGGTAGTTGAGCTTGGCTTCTGGTATGCTTGAAAGCGCCCTGCAATTCACCATGCGTTGCGCAATCATGCTCACCTGTCGGTTTGAATAACCCAAACCACAGAGATACGGAACGTAGTCTTCGGAGTGGATGTCGTAGACAAGCCCGGGGTCATTAGCCCTCGACGGGTTCACGTGGCCTGAGCCAGTGGCGAAGATGCCGGCGGGGAGGTATGTCTCGTCCATGATTGGATCGCCGGCGTGATTTTCGACGTCGGCAGTGGTCATGATCGCGGATTTGATGGCGGCGGGGGACCAGTCAGGGTGCGAGCTTTTGATCAACGCCGCGATTCCACTGAGGTGTGGGCACGACATTGAAGTGCCGGAGATAATGTTGAATGTGGATTTGGTGTCGGTGTTGTTTCCGACTGAGACCGGCCACGCTGCGACAATGTTAGCTCCGGGGCCTAAAATGTCGGGCTTCATGATGCCGGGGCTAGCTAGATTGGGTCCTCTGGAGGAGAACGCCGCAACCACCGGCGCACGATCGTCGCCGGTGATGGTTCCTTTGAACAGGATCGCGGCGGTGGGGGATGTAGTTGAGTTCACGTAATCTATTATCTTTGATCCATCGGCATAGCTCACTTCTGTTGCTGGAACTACATGAGGATCTGAAAAAGTGGTGTTCGCAAATTTCGGAGGGTTGACCACAATCATGCCGGCGCCGCCAGCATTCCTCACCGCTCTTCCCTTCTCAACCGCAGCGATTTGCCCAGCTTCACACACCACCATCTTTCCTCGGATATCAACTCTGCTCAATGATTCTGGGGTGCAATATGGAAGGTCCATGTCATTAGCGTTGAGCATACGCGCGTAAACTAGCGGCAACTGCGTCGGAGGAAAATCCCGCGGCTGGAAAGCTGATTGGCCGTCGAATTCTTGGTTGTTCCCGAGCACGGCCGTCGCAGATATATCTCGGTCGGTAGTGCTAGCACCGACGGTGAGGATCCAAGGAGCTCCGTTTGTCACGGAAGAAGAAGAAGGACCGGAGTTTCCTGCTGAGCAACTGACCAGAATCCCCTTCTGCGTGGCACTAAACGCTCCGAGCGCAATCCCATCTGTGTAGAAAGGGATGGGTATTCCTCCAAGAGAAATCGACATCACGTGCACTCCATCGTTAATCCCGGCATCCATAGCCGCAAGAACATCGATCTCGGAACACGACGGCGAGCACACCTTATATATAGCCAAATGAGCCAGAGGCGCCATGCCTGAAGCCGTGCCGTTAGCACTGCCAAGCACATTTGCACCATCGACGAAGTTCCCACCGGCGGTGCTGGCGGTGTGAGTGCCATGGCCGTTCTCATCGACCGGACTTTGCCCTAACCCTCTCCTGAAATACCTCGCACCGATGATCTTATTGTTGCAGGAAGCACGCCTGAATTCGCACCTCCCTTTCCAGTTAGCCGGCGGCGGGGGCATCCCTTCGTCGCTGAACGAAGGGTGCTCCGGGAAGACTCCGGTGTCGATAACTCCGATGATCACACCTTTACCGTAGTTGGATTCTTTCCAGAACCCCATGTCCCGGTTTAGTCCCAAGAAGTTAGGAGAGTGAGTCGTGTGCAGGGACAGTTTCCTCTCCGGCCGCGCCGAGATGAAGCCGTCCTTGCTTTCCATGGCCCTCACTTCTTGTGGTGACAGCCGAGCAGCAAAGCCTTTGAATACGGAGCTATACGTGTACACAATGCGATCATCTCCCACAGTCGGAGCTGCGGCGGACGCCGCCGGCAAAAACGAGCGGTACCAGCTCTCTAGATCTCCCGTTGGGCGTGCCTCCGGTGACTCAACATGGACTATATAAATTTGCGCGCCGCTCGCATCATTTGCGTGCAGTGTTGATGGGCATGAATTAAGCATAAAAATGATGATGATTATTGACTTGAATCTCATCTTCACCTTGTATGTGGAGAAGTTTCTGCTTTGTGTAATCTCGATTTTGCGCACTGTTTATATAAGCAAATTTCCCTATTCTGTGGTTGCAACTTTGTTCTTAATAGAAACTGAAGTCAGTTTAATAATGTCGTGCTCAAGTTTAATTCGTTTAGTATCAAATTTAATTTTGAATTTTTTATTGAATATTTTATTGTTCACAAACTTATTCGAACCTAAACGAATTTTTCTAATTTAGAATATTTAAAGTAATTATTATTTCTTTGAAACAAAAAGCTATTTATTCCAATATTATTCATATTCATGCTTTAAGTTCATTTTTTTTTCCTCATTACATGAAAGATTTAGCATTCTTATTATTCTTAAGTTATGAAATTAAGTACGTATTATTTTTACAAATTAATTATTGTATATTTCTTAAAAATTTCAACTAACGAGTTTGTTGACAAGTCGGATACTATAAAGTTAAAGTTTGGTTCATTTAAAAAGCGAGTTTCACTAAATGATCTTGAACGAGCTTTTATCAAGTCGATATCCGAGTAATTCATGAACAGTTTGGTTTATTTACAACTCTATTTCTAATAAAAAGATAAAAGTTTATCTTTGATTTGAGCGGTCAACTACTATATTATAATTATTTAATTATAATGTAACCAATATCATTAATATTATATTAATGAAGTTCTTACGCATTAGTTTTGAATTTAATTCGTGGTTTATGAAAATGAATTGAATACTAAATGCGGATTATGCATAAATTATGAAATATCATTATCTTTTACATTTGTTTGGCAGATAGAAGAAAATAGTAGAAGATTTTTCTTTTATTTGTCACAATTTGCCTGCTTAGATAGAGATCATAGAAATTGTTTAAGCTGAGTTTGGGCGATGGGTGGATAATAGATAACATTTTCTTGTTTATGATATTTCATGTATTATTAAGAAAATCATCGTTGTATGCATTTATTTATTTTAGTTGTTGATGAGACTTGGGCTAATTTAAATTGCATAAATTGTCGACAGACCCGTGAATGTATGCATGCACGTCAATATTTATATTAATTAGATTTTTACGGGTTATTTCGTGTTATAATTTTGCAAGTTAGCTTATTACTTAATCAAGCATTATCGTAGTAATTCAAGTATTAATTTGTCTTTTTTTAAAATATTGTCACAGGCTGTAAGTTTTAGACATATAATTTTCAGATTTAGGAGAATGGAGTCATCATCCCATGTATATTCAGGAAATACTCCTGAATATTTTAACAACAAACTTAAAGTCTTGTCCCTCTTTCATTTTTGACTCTGCAACTGTGACAAAAAAAATGTCCCAAAATCTGCATTATTTGGCCATATATATATATCAATTTAAGTGGTCGATAATATTAAGCTTCATTTACCCTTAAACAAAACCAATTAATAAAGGAGAGAAATAATTTATTATTATAAGGTGGTGGAATTTACGATCTAATTCCTTGTAATAATATAGTGAATATATAATATAAACGCAATATCTCCCAAACGTAGAAATATTATTTTCTCCTCTTAGACTTACTTTTCATTTTTAATTAGTAATGCTTTTGGGCTTATGTGTTGTTTAAAATGTAGTTTAACCGTCCAAAGTGGGCCCATTTAAATATATTTAACTTAAATATGAATTTGAAGGATAACATCAAACATTAAACAACAATTAAATTATTGACATACCTTTGGTGATATTTACTTTTTACTTAACAGTTTCGTTTACATCTAAAACATTCAGTTTCTTTATTTAAATTGTGATTTGCAGGTTTTTTTTTTTTTAATAGAGTGTATTTAATTTAAACTCAGATAGTGTGACAAACTTGTTAATTATATATTTTTTTTTGGGGGGGATATTTTCTGTTAATTAATATTCTTCCTCCAGTTAAATGAGTATCCTAAAACTTCTTGCTTGATTCAGATGATTTTATCCACTTGTAAGAGTGTTTGAATATTATCCACTCCTTCATTTCTGATAATGTAATGACCATAAACTGGAGCACTCGAAAATACTCCCTCCGTCCCAGATTAATAGTCTCATTTGCTTTTGACACAATAACCAAGGCATGTGAGTGTAGAATGAGTTGAGTGAAATTAATATTTTATTGTTGAGTGTGAAAAAGTTATCTTTTTAGAAATAAGACTATTAAAATTGGACGCATGAAAATGGGAAATGAGACTATTAAAGTGGGACGGGGGAGTAAGATATTTTGGATAGAGCTGATTTATTATTGGACGACGATCGACATGGTTGATAATTCAAACGACTTGCATTGATTGAACATAAGATCAAATCAAACTGGAAAAGCAAAAGTCCCATGATTTTGTCACTGCAGTATAACTGCTATCGGGCTCCGAACAGAGTTCTTGGGAGAAGTCCATTTCAAGAAACCTTGAACAAACGTGTTATTCGCAGCGGATGTCAGCCGGCTGAATGTCACTGCATACTCCATCTTCTGGTTTAGCTCGGTGAAGTCGAGCGTCATCGGCGCAACTCGGACATCGACACCAGGTGGAGCAGAGATCTCCACTTTATAAGATGAAGCAGGGCTGCCGACGTTGGTCACTGTCCTCGTGTAGACCTGGGAAGATGATAAACTGGTGAAAATGATGGTGAAGGCCGGATAGTTCAGCTGGCCTTGCGGTATGCTCGACTCCTCGGAGCAGTTCACCCTCCGCTGAAGAAAGAATCCAACTTCTCTGTCGGTGTAGTTCAGACCGCAGAGATATGGGATGTAGTCTTTGGGCTGGATGTCGTAGACAAGCCCGGGATCGTTAGCTTTCGATGGGTTGACGTGGCCTGCACCCGTGGCGAAGATGCTGGCGGGGAGGAAGGTTTCATCTTCAATGGGATGTTGCGCGAGGTTCACGACGTCTGCGGTGGTCATGATTGCAGACTTGATCGCGGCGGGGGACCAATCAGGATGCGAGCTTTTGAGCAGAGCAGCCACGCCGCTGAGGTGGGGGCACGACATTGAGGTGCCGGAGATTATATTGAATGTGGATTTCGCGTTGGTGTTGTTTTCGACGGAGGTAGGCCATGCTGCAAGAATGTTTACACCGGGCCCTAGAATATCGGGCTTTAAGATGCTCCGGGTTGCGAAATTCGGCCCTCTGGAAGAGAATGCCGCAACGACGGGCGCACGATCATCTCCGATTACAGTGCCTTGGAAATCGATCGTGGCTGTGGGTGTGGAGGTTGAGTTTATGTAAGCTTTTATTTTCAGTCCGCCTGCGTAAGTGAGCTGAGTTGCTGGAAGGAAGACAGCCTCGGTTGAAGTGTCGTTTGCGTAATACTGACTGCGGGTTAGAATCACGGCGGCGCCGCCTGCGTTTTTAACTGCTTCACCCTTTTCAGCTACTGGTATTAATCCTCCATCGCACACCACAATCTTCCCTCGGATGTCTGTGTTGTTGAATGATTCGCAGAATCTCATGTAAGGATCACTGGTGTTGAGATCCCCTGCATAAACAAGAGGCAGAAGCTTCGACGGAAAATCCTTCGGCTGAAACACCGCTTCCCCCTGCAACGTCTGGTTGTTCCCCAGCACTGCCGTCGCCGCCAGTTTTCTATCAATGGTGCTGGCCCCGACGGTTAGAATCCAAGGCGCCTCATTCGCGGTGGTGAAGTTGAAGGGGCCGTAGTTCCCTGCAGAGCAGCTCACCAAGATCCCCTTCTCCATAGCACTGAAAGCGCCGAGCGCAACGTAATCTTGGGCGAGGCTGTTTTTCAGCCCGCCTATGGAGATTGATATCACGTCCACTCCATCCTCGACGGCGGCGTCAATTCCGGCGAGTACTCTGCTGTCGGAGCAGGAAGGAGTGCACACTCTGTAGATGGCTAAGTGAGCAAGAGGGGCAATCCCAGAAGCAGTGCCGTTGGCGCTGCCAAATAAATTAGCACCTTTCACGAACCCTCCAGCAGCAGTGCTGGCGGTGTGAGTGCCATGGCCGTCTTCATCAAGAGGGCTCACAGCATCACTGCCAAAAAACCTAGCTCCGATGATTTTGTTGTTACAAACAGTGTGATTGAACTCACACCGCCCCTTCCACTTCTCCGGCGGCGGCAGCATTCCTTCATCGCTGAACGACGGGTGCTCCGGCAGTATTCCGGTATCCAAGACTCCGATGATCACCCCTTTCCCATAGCTGCTGTCTCTCCACAGCCCCATGTTCTGGTTCAATCCCAGGAAGTTGGGGGAATGGGTGGTATGCAGGGACAGTATTTTCTCAGGCTGAGCTGATATGAACCCCTTCTTCTTCTCCATTTCCTTCACCTCCTCAGGTGACAGCCTCGCAGCAAACCCCATGAACACAGCGCGATACGAGTAGACCATCCTCGTCTCTCCCTCATCCACGCTTGCAGTGGAAGCAGGGAGAAACGAGCGGTACCAGGTTTCGAGATCGATCCTCTCACTCATCAGATGCACATCAGGTGGCTCGACATGGACTATGTAGATGCTTTGTTTTGATGTAGTAGCAGAAAATGCAGGCAATTGGCATGCAATGAAACAGAACATGCAAATGAGGGAGGAAAAAGAAGTTAAACTCATGTTTAAATTTAATTTCATCAACTACGTATATATTGATTTGGTTTGTGAGTTGAGTAATGTAGATTTCATCAACTATTAATATAGCAGTGTGTCGATAGGGTGGAGTAGGTAGTATCTGTGTGAGTCGTCTGTGTGTAAATGCAGTCTACTAGTAAAACAAAATTGAATAGATTTTTTAACCAAATCGCTCTCCTTTGTAGTTGCATGCTGAATAGTCTGGTGAATTCGACATGTTTGGATTTCTTTTGTAGCCATGATGGTGAGGTTTTCTAGAATTGTGTGTTTTTTAATTCACAAATCATCCAAAAAAATCTGCAAATTGAGCTGATTAGAAACTTATGTCATGGCCATACCAGAAATTGAGATAAGATAAACCAGTCTATGTTAAATATAGGCTATAGTCTTTGAATTTCTCTTTATAGCCCTTGTAATTAATTTAATAATATGTATAGCCCTAATTATTTAAAAAGTTTCGAGTCAATATATCCATAAACCCCTAGGCTTGGGCGGTAATCAATCCCTAACCGAATCAATTACCCTTTAATCCTCGTGTCTAATCGGTCTAGCGAGTAATCGACACTTAGGTATCGCTTAGGCTGCCTAATCCGTCTAGGCGCCGATTTAAGTGACTGACCAATCTCGCTACACGACACTTAGGTGACTGACTAAGCGTGTTGTGTGCCACCTAATCATTGTAGGCGGCCTATTTTTTTTTTAAATTAAGATTTATATAATTTTACTATTTATTTATTGATAAATATATATTATAAATATTAAATATAAAAATTAATTTATCGATTAAGTACCGTCTAGAAAATGCTTAAGCCCCGCCTAAATTGCTTAGACATTAAATCCTATCCGAACGTCCGATTAACACCTAACGATTTTTACAACCAGCAAGGGTGAAGATAGCAAGGGTATTGCTTGGTAACTATCAGGAAAAGATTCGCATAGAGGCAGATTTAATGCCTTATCTAACAATAGCAAAAGATGGGTACATTTTTAAATTTTTTTATGGCAGTTTTTTTCAAAAAGTAATTTATGAAGAACAAGATCACAAACATTTAAACATTGCTTAATTTACTATTTTTGTAAGCATTTAATATAAAATTATTAAACATGATTTCATAAAAATAAAATTAAGTTCTTAATAAAAATAAAAAAAGAATCATCAATCATATTAGTTTTTTTTCATATTTTTATAAACATTTACAAAAAATAAATCTATTAGCATAATTACATAAAAAAACATAATTTAAAATTCTAAACAAAAATAAAAAATAAAAAGAAAAATGCTAGGGAAATTAAAGATTGTTTTTATATCTAAAATTTTAAATAGCTGGGGTGTAACAATGGAATACCCTAAAATATTATATTAATATTTTAATTAATTATGGGACTATAAATTGAGATTTAAAGGGTAGGAAGAATCACCCAAATAAAATGAGAAAACATTGTTCTTCTAGAAAAAAAAAACATTTTCTTCACAAGAAATGCCCATGAAGTGATGAGATTGGGTATGAATTATGGACAGATAATGTAATTTATTTGAGTGAGTTTGGTGTGAGACAAATATTTCAGAGCATTCGATCAGATGGGAAGGTCTCAGGTTAGGCACGCGGCACGCCTAAACAGTTTAGACGAGTTTTATCCATTAACTCAAGTCAAACTCATCTAATATATCCTAATTGGTGATTAATAAATCCTATTTGGGATGAGTGAACTCATTTATGTATGAATATAACTCGTCTAAACCGTTTAGACGTGCCTTACGCAACTTTTTGCCTTGTTGTAATGAATTGACCCGGCCATGTGCATCTTATTCCGGTCTCTACCACAACAACTCATCAAATCTGTTCCCCACAACAAAAAGAAAATTCAAGTCCACCATAAATTGCTATTTATTTTTTGGAAGAAATTTCGTTGAGCGCAATTTGCGAATTTGATTGATACTGTATTTGTGAATAAATGCTTCTTTCCTTTTTGAAATGATGAATTATTTATTATTCCTTGCAACTCTTTGTTTTATTATTCTGCATTTGGCTGCTGTTCAACCTTCATCTTATTTTCCATGGACTTTTGGAAGTAACCGACAAATTTCATTCAATTCAGACATAAAAAAAGTTTTGGTAGTATCCGATCTACAAATTTATGATTATGAGTAATTTTAAGGGGAAATAGGAAATATATCACAAATTTTTTACAAATTAGGGGATTTTATCCAACTCTTTTGCTGTTAGAGAATTATATCCCACGCTTTAATTCTGTTAGGTAATTTTGTCCCATGTCGCTGACTAAGCCGTTAAGTGCCACGTGACATTGATGTGGCGTTGACTCACTGCCATATTATTCCCACGTGGCATTTTTTAATTTTAAAATATTAATTAATTAAAATTTTAAATAATATTTTTTATTTTTTTAAAATTTTTTATTTTATAATTAACATGTTTTTTATTTATATATTTTAGTTTTTTAATATTTTTTAGCTGATTTTTTTAATAATATTTTAATATATATATATATATATATATATATATATATGTGCGTATGTAAATAATTATTTTTCATAAAAATTAAAATATTATTTAAAAAGACAAACGTATATAAATATAAACACATTAAATATTACATTATAATATATTAAAAAATAAAGTAAAATAATCATTCAATGCCTAGAACTAATTTTGTTTAGTTTTATCACCAATAATTTTCTCTACGGTCAACACTTACTTAAAAATTATTTATTAATTTTGTAAATACTTTTATTGATAATAATTTTTCAGTTTTTTAATGAGAATGTTGTTTTTTAATAAATTATAATTAAATAATTAATGTTTTTTTTATATTTCAATAATATTTTTATATTTAATTAAAGTATTATTATTTTTATATATCTTTATAAAAAATGTATATTGATTATGAAATTAAAATTTTTTTAAAAAATAAATTAATATTTTAAAAAATAAAAATGCCACATGACAAATATGTGGCAGTGAGTTAGTGCCACATTAATGCCACGTGGCACTTAGCGGCTTAGTTAGCAACATGAGACAAAATTCCCTAACAGAATTAAAGTGTAGGATATACTTCCTTAATAGTAAAAGAGTGGGATAAAACTCCCTAATGTGTTAAAAAATGGGATATATTTCCCTATTTCCCCTAATTTTAAATATAATCATAATTTTTCTCATTCTTTCATCTTCTCAACTTTCTTTTTAAACTCTTATTCAAAAAACTTTTGCTAACATAACCTCATCAATAGATGAAAAATAAAATAAGAACGCCACTAAATAGAGAAATTAAATACTAATGAGTTTCAAGTTCTTAAAATTGATTCAAAATCTCCACTAATTTAAACATCGAAATAATATTATAACTCCCCTTTGATAGAGGGTTTGATCTCTTATATCCCAGTTCTCAAAAGAAAACTATATTGGCAATGATGAAGATTTACCGGCAAGATAAACAACTAAAGTTGTAAGATTCGTTAGCATAGGATGGGCAAAATATCGAAATATCAAAATACCGAATATATAGTATTGAAAAAATATTGAAATTGTTGAATTTTTTGGTAAGGTATCATAACGTACCGAAAATTTTTGGTATAGTAACTGTATGACTATCCTAATAGTAAAGGTATATCGACATATATCGTACTGAAAATTTAAAAATATTATTTTATTTTTATTTTTATTTAAAAATAACAAATTAAAAATAAAATCATATCTTATCTCTTCACCTAACAATATTATTAATATAAACATATTTCTTGAATAAATATCAATAGAAAAATCTTAAAAATCAAACTATATTGAGAATTTTCAGTATGTTAACGGTATACAAAAAGAATGATAACATAAATGACATATAAATTATGAGATACCAAAATCATATTAAAATAATTATAAAAACTCGATATGTCGGAGTAAAGATATATAAATTATAACATACCGAAACCACACCGACTTATACCGAATATTCGGTATACCAAACTGAGATATACCTCGAATTTTGGTACGTTAACGATATTAATTTTTCTTATACCGTACATTTCGATAAGGTATAAGGTATGGAAGAAAATGTCCGATATACCGTACCGAACCATCCTTAATTAAGCGTGAACCGAGTGCTTGGGTAAGATTTAACGCTTAAATAATTTATATATGGTATATTTAAATGATAAATTTATTTTTTATTTTCGATATTTTAAATATATAAATATTAATAAATAATATTTAATAAATTCTAAATAATTTTTAAGAAAACAAGTATATATATAGATATATAAATGCCTAAACTTATTAGTCAGTAGTGTAGGCCACCTAAAGAAGACAACTAGATATGCCTATTAATCGAAAGCTTATATAGAATCACTGATTATATATTTTTCACCTCAGTTAACGGCTGCCCACCTATGCCGAATTTTACCACAAGAATCAACAAGCCATTTATAATTTTTACTTGTGACTTGTGAGAAACCGCGGATAATCTTGATTACAAAACAAACACTCTTAAAAAAACTTGCACATAATTTTTATTTGACAGCAATTACGCATAAATTATTGAAATATTATGATTTAAATCGAGGAATAGTGTTCAAGACAGTACGACTGCTATAGGGCTCCGAACAGAGTGTTTCTGAGAGATCCATTTCAAGAATCCTTGGACCACCGTGTTATTCGGAGAAGACGCAAGTCGCTTGAACGTCACCTCGTACTGCAATTTCTGGTTCATCTCCGAGAACTTGATTATCGCAGGCTCCACGCTGACAGCAACGCCACGTGGTGGGGAAATCTCAACGTTGTGAGACGATTCAGGGCTGCCGACGTTTGTCACTGTCCTGGTATAGACCAGGGGATTCGATTCGCCAGAGAATGCAATAGAGAATGAAGGGTAATTCAGCTGACCTTCCGGAATGCTAGATTCCTCTGAGCAGTTCACCTTTCGCTGCAGAAACGTTCCCACTTGGCGGTCGGTGTAGTTCAGACCGCACAAGTATGGAATGTAGTCTTTGGGGTTGATGTCGTAGATGAGTCCTGGGTCATTAGCTCTGGATGGGTTGACGTGGCCTGCCCCCGTGGCGAAGACGTTGGCAGGTTGATAGGTTTCGTCCTCGATCGGATGTTGGGCGAGGTTCACGATGTCTGCGGTGGTCATGATTGCCGACTTGATTGCGGCGGGAGACCAATCGGGATGTGCGCTTTTGAGCAGAGCCGCCACGCCGCTGAGGTGAGGGCATGACATTGATGTACCAGAAAGAATGTTGAATGCTGATTTTGTGTTGGTGTTTATGTCGAGGTATGTCGGCCATGCTGCAAGAATGTTGACGCCGGGGCCTAAAATATCAGGCTTCAAGATGCCGGGGCTTGGATAGTTGGGTCCCCTGGAAGAGAATGAAGCAACCACCGGCGCCCGATCGTCGCCGATCACAGTGCCTTGGAAATGAATAGAGGCGGTGGTATTAAGTTTATATCTCAAAATATCTGTTGAGTATTCTTCTAGAAAGAAAAGTAGTTACAGAAACTCTAGAACCTTCTTGTTTCGGTTAGAGTTGTTAGAGCTGATCAGAACTTGTATATAAACATGTAGTCGTCTGCAAATATTCTTGAGTTGAATGAATATACAATTTTAGTTTTCATTTCAGTCTTCATCTTTCTCTCTCTCAAAATTTACATGCATTGTTAGCTTGGGCGTGCAAAAAGCAGACTGTGGTTGCTAGGAGTAGTGCGGAGTCCGAGTACCGTGTGCTCGCTGATTCGGTTGCTGAGCTAATCTGGCTAAAATCTGTGTTTCAAGAACTGGGTTTTCCATTAGCTGCCCCAGCTGTGCTTTGGTGTGATAATCAGAGTGCCATCTCTTTGGCCTCCAATCCTGTGTTTCACGCTCGGACGAAGCACATCGAGGCTGATGTTCACTTCGTTCGGGAAAGAGTTCTGAGCAATGATGTGGAGGTTCGTTATGTTCCTGCGGAAGATCAACTTGCCGACATTCTTACTAAACCTCTAAATGACTCGCGCTTCCAGTCGCTATCCTCGAAACTGGGTCTTTTACCTCCCCCACGTTCGGTTTCTACGGGGGTGTATTAAGTTTATATCTCAAAATATCTGTTGAGTATTCTTCTAGAAA
>JAPKLW010001027.1:243184-256809 GCA_026898455.1 Plectranthus barbatus | reverse complement strand
TTTTCATTTCAGTCTTCATCTTTCTCTCTCTCAAAATTTACATGCATGCATAAAAGTTAACAGGTGGGCGTGGCGGTTGAATTTATATACTCTTTGATCTTTAATCCGGCTGCATAGCCGACATGTGTTGCTGGAAGGACGTGGGCTTCAGCTGAAGTAGTATTGGCTGTGATATCAGAGTTTATCAGAATCATGGCGGCGCCGCCACCGCTTTTTACTACTTCGCCCTTTTCAGTTCTTGAGATTCCACCTATTTCACACACCACTACTTTACCCCGGATGTCAACTTGGCTTAATGACTCGTTGAAGCAGTATGGTGCCAAATCATCAGAAGCGTTGAGCATCCCTGCATAAACAAGAGGCAGGAGCTTGGGTGTAAAGTCTTTGGGTTGAAAAATTGATTCGCCATCGAATTGCTGGTCGTTTCCCAGCACTGCTTTTGCCATCAGTTTCCGGTCTATGGTACTTGCACCAACTGTGAGAATCCAAGGCGCCCCGTTTCTAACAGAGAAGGAATATGGACCTCGATTTCCGGCGGAGCAGCTCACGAGGATGCCCTTCTCTGTAGCACTGAATGCACCGACGGCAAATGAATCTTCGTAGAAGTTATCACTTCCCATGCTTAGAGAAATCGACATCACGTCCACTCCATCACCAACTGCTGCATCCATTCCAGCAAGTACGTCACTCTCACCACAGCATACTTTGTAAATGGCCAGATGCGCCAGTGGTGCAACGCCAGCAGCAGTACCCTTGGCACTGCCCAGAACATTTGCACCATCCACAAAACTCCCAGCTGCAGTGCTGGCGGTGTGAGTGCCATGGCCATCATCATCAAGTGGGCTCTGGTCATCAGAGCTGAAGTACCTCGCTCCAATGATCTTGTTGTTGCATGTCGTGTGGTTGAACTTACATATCCCCTTCCATTTTGCCGGAGGTGGCGGCATTCCTTCATCACTAAACGAAGGATGCTCCGGCAGCACACCCGTGTCAAGCACTCCAATAATCACACCTTTACCATAATTGGAGTCCTTCCAGAAGCCCATATTCCGATTCAACCCCAAGAAGCTGGGAGAATGAGTCGTATGCAGCTCCATTGGTTTCTGAGGCCGTGCTGAGATGAACCCTTCCTTCTTCTCCATCTCTTTCACCTGTTCAGCCGATAACTTTGCAGCAAACCCCTTGAACACATGGTGATAGGAGTAAACGAGGCGCGCCTCCTCCTCCTCACCGGAGCTTGCTGTGGAAGCTGCAGGGAGAAAGGAACGGTACCAGCTCCCCACATCTTGGGATTGAGTGGTGAGCTCTGCATCAACGTGAACAATGTAGGTCTCCAACCTGTTCCTTTTCGGTATCTCGGATGCAAACACCGGCTGTCTAGTAATGAACAACAATATGCAAACAAATGTGATGGCAAAAGATGTGATTGCCATGTTTAACAAGGTATTGAATGAATGTTATGTGACTAGTGAGTAGTGAGTATTCCTCATCATCTACTTGATATCTTATAGAAAGACATTTTAGAGGGTGGCATCAATTAACCAGTTGGCCAGTGTGGACTTGCAAAGCCTTATCTTTTGAAGTAAACCCTCTAAAGATTTTCCATACTCATCATTAATTTGTTTCTTTCTTCTTCACTTGGGTTTCTCACCGATCATTTTTGAGCGTGGTCCACCATCACCATGTGAGTGGTATCACATATAGATAAGATAAAAGAGTCGATCGGAGGTATACTATACAATCACCTCTATTTATTGCATGGGTTCATATTATTATCAATCTATGAGGAATATATGGTTGTTAATTGTTCCTTCTTTTTCTTTTTCTTTTTTTTATAATTTCTCCACCATGTGAAGTTTCCTTCCTCAGTTGTGAACAGAATATTGCCTTTATTTTCATTCTAAAATATATATATATATATATATATATATATATATATATTGCCTTTATTTTGTTTGAGTTTTTAACATCATGTGAGTGTAGGTGGTTTCATTTTTATACAATCTTCCAAAAATTATGGAGCGAAAAAGATTAGGAACCAGCTTCAAAGAAAGTGGTATTAATTCCCCAAAAATGACTGTTGACTTTGACTTGGGTCATCGAGAACTAAGTTTGTGTATTTAACCACGAGAGCGTAGGATAATTTAACAAAAGAAAAAGAAGAAAAGATATAAATTATAACGAAGTAAAAAGAAATTAGCTTAATCATAGACATATTAACATGTGATTACAGTGAATATGTAAGCATGTGTGATAGTTATAATCAATGGAATAAATAAAACATTTTGAATAAGGCTAATTTTTTATCATAGAAAATCTATGGCCTATACTTATAAACGATGGAATACATAAAGTAAAACGCTTTAACAAAGGCTAATTATTACAAGTAAAATATCCCATTATATTTGGCTACATTAATTCTCGCTTGATGTTTTGGTGTTGGCACAAACATCCAATATTTGTTATTACCAATCATTAATAATATCGAAAATATTACTTGAATATAATAAAGATTTTACCTACCACTAAATTTTGTGTGTACACAATTGTATTGTTGCATTTGGCTTAATCAATACGCAGTCGAAGACTTCGAAGTTAGAAAGAAATATACATATCAAATTTTCAATTGGTAAAAGTGGAATACTTTTTGTATTCTTGAATTATATATATATACATATGTTTTTTAACAAAATGATTGAACTTTTCGTATAGTCTAGAATTCATAAATCATCCAAAAAAAAGTGTTGAATCTGTAAATTATTTAAGCTAGGGGTTGTCTACAATTGTCTTGAATATAATAACCATAGCTTAAATAGAATGAGCAAACACTGTTTTTTTTAGAAAATAAAATTTTCTTCTCATAGAAAGGGTCGAAGCAATTAATCATTGTTTTGAATTTCCTCCATGCATAAGAATTTTGGTATAAGGAGTGTTACATCAATCATAAATTGGTGAGGATGATTTAGTGGAGAAAATTCAAATTGAAGTGATGAGATTATGTATGAATTATGGATAATAATGTAATTTACTTTATTTCATTATAGTATTATTCAGTCGATAGTTTTATAATATTTATATTAAATTATTTTAAGGGTTATTTTTGTATAAGAAGCTTTATATTGGGCGCTTGCTATCGTGGACTAATGAATTTGAAAAACTTTAGTGCACGAGTTTATCACAATTGTATGAATGTTAAAGATTATTAAGAGTTTGATCCGATAAAATAAAGAGTTTGACACAACATAAATTAAGTCTTTCATGACTTTATTTCTATATTCATGGGTGTCTTACAACAAAAATAGTCTCGTTATGAATTATACAATTACACAATAAAACGAAACAAACGAAAGGTCGAATTTCTTCTTGGTTCACTCCCTTGATAAAATTTAACAAAAACTCACTTAAAAAATAACATGATACAACCTTACAGTTCATCTACCGTTAGATCCACTCTCCAGAGATGGATTTCACTGCAATCTTGTAATCTTCATGCTGGTTGATGAGTGAGAGTGAATAAGGACCGATGGCTTGAAGTATTTTTGTTTGATGTATTGTAATCGTTCAAAATATCTTGAAGCTCTATCCTTCCTTTTATTTACTTGCTTGGAGTGCACGATCACGGTAACCACTCTGTGCACGATCACTATAACCACTCTTCAAATTTGGTAACGTTCACTTTCCACATTCCACTTGTCCTTAGCACAAACCAAGAATAGTGTCACGCTCCAATTTTAAAAATAAAAGGGACATGACCGCAGAAATCCTATGGATCACCTCTAGCCTTCGTGAGTTGCACATTTCCTTGCCTTGCCCGCCGCATCTCTATTGTGACAACAATAGCTCAATCTTAATCACGCAAAATCCGATTGCACATATGCGTGCAAAGCACATTGACATAGATTATCACTTTGCTCAAGAGCTAGTTCAAGATGGTAGGCTCGTCATTGAATTCATTCCTTCGGAGCTCAAAATTGCAGATGTCTTCACCAAATCTCTGCCGCGCCCGCTGTTCGAAGATTTTAGGTGCAAGCTTCGGGTCATTCAAGTGCCCGATGTCTCAGTTGAGGGGATAATAAACATATCTACGCATGTGATATACTTTAAAATATTCATGCATATCAAATATATTTTTTAGGATTTTAATATATCTTTTAAATAAAGTTGGCTTACCATTCCATTATTTGTTTTGTGGTGAAGGACAAAAGCTGGGTTTTTCCAACTGACCCGAATATTTTTTATGTATACTCATCAATAAAGTTTGGCAAATTCTCAGATGAGAAACTCTCTTCATTTTTATTGTGAGACGAATTTAATGAAATAATGTGTTTTTTTATTGTAAATGATGTCTCACCATTTTTATTGTGAAACGAATTTAATGAAATGATGTATTTCTTTATTGCAAATGATGTATTTCCTTGTTACAAATAATGTAATTTTTTAAAATGAAATGATGTATTTAACTTATTGAAATGATGTATTAAAGCCCGTCTCACAATAAAAAAATGTTGAAACCGTCTCTCAGGAGACCAACTCATAAAGTTTTATACTTCTTATACTCAATAATATAAATCCTATCACCTTTGATTAAGGGTTTGATCTCTTATATCCCAATTCTCAAAAGAAAACAATAATGGCCATGATGAGGATTTCTGCAATAAAATCAGCTAAAGTTTTATGACTCGTTGAAGTTAATTTAGTGTTTCGATAGGATTTAGTAGGGGTGTGCATGGTTTGGCCGAAATCGGCCGAACCGGCCAAACCAAATTAATTTGGCCGGTTTGGCTGGTTTGAGAAAAATGATTGGTCGGGTTGGTTTGGAAAATTTCAAACCGGATAATTTGGTTTGGCCGACGGTTTGAAGGATGAAACCGGCCGTTTTGGCCGGACCGGCTGTCTAAATAAAATTATTTTAAATATAATAATGATAATAAAATATTATTTGATAGAAAGTTAAAATATCAAATATATTGATATATATGTGTATGATGTTTATATTTTTTTTACAACCCTATAAATTAACATATATTTAATCCTTTTTTGCAACCAAAACATTATTTATTTATTACTTATCTCCCATTTAAAATTATTGACAAGCGAAATATATTTATATTAATTTTATTTTTTGTATTATTATTTCATTAATATTTAATAATCAAACTGATATACAAATTTCATTGTTTGCAATATTATTATTTGAATAATTTTTCAAACCGTTTGAACCGGCCGAACCAAACCGTTTTAATATGGTTTGGCCGGTTCGGTTTGAAATAATTATTTGGCTGGTTTGGTTTGTGAAAATTTCAAACCGTAATTATTGGTTTGGTCCGTACTTTGCCCTTCAAACCGGCCAAAACCGGACCGTGCACACCCGTAGGATTTAGCATCTAAGTAGTTTATAGACTATACTTAATTGATAAATTAGTTTTTTATTATTAATATTTTAAATATATAAATATTAAATAAAAAAATGAAACTATAAAGAACTTTAAATATTTTTCTAAAAATATTTATATACAAAATAAGCGCCTAAGTTTTTAGTCAGCGGTCTAACCCGCTAAAGATGGTACAATTAATCAAAAACTTGTATAATCTTGATTTAGCATACAATAATCAAAAAGCCATTTATTATTTTTACCTGTGAGAAACAGTAGATCATCTTGATTACAACACAAACACTCTTAAAAACTCATAAATATTATACATAATTTTTATTTGACAGCAATATACGCATAAATTATTGAAATATTATGATTTAAATCGAGGAATAGTGTTCAAGACAGTACGACTGCTATAGGGCTCCGAACAGAGTGTTTCGGAGAATTCCATTTCAAGAATCCTTGGACCACCGTGTTATTCGGCGATGGCGTCAGTCGCTTGAACGTCACCTCGTACTGCATCTTCTGGTTCAACTCCGAGAACTTGATTATCGCAGGCTCCACACTGACAGCAACGCCACGTGGTGGGGAAATCTCAACGTTGTAAGACGATTCAGGGCTGCCGACGTTTGTCACTGTCCTGGTGTAGACCAGGGGACTCGATTTGCCAGAGAATGTGATAGAGAATGATGGATAATTCAGCTGACCTTCCGGAATGCTCGATTCCTCTGAGCAGTTCACCCTTCGCTGCAGAAACGTTCCGACTTGGCGGTTGGTGTAGTTCAGGCCGCACAAGTAAGGAATGTAGTCTTTGGGGTTGGTGTCGTAGATGAGTCCTGGGTCATTAGCTCTCGATGGGTTGACGTGGCCTGCTCCCGTGGCGAAGACGTTGGCGGGGAGGAAGGTTTCGTCCTCGATGGGATGTTGGGCGAGGTTGACGACGTCTGCGGTGGTCATGATTGCCGACTTGATTGCTGCGGGAGACCAATCGGGATGCGCGCTTTTGAGCAGCGCCGCCACGCCGCTGAGGTGGGGGCACGACATTGAGGTTCCAGAAACCATGTTGAATGTTGATTTTGCGTTGGTGTTTTTATCCAGAGAGATCGGCCATGCTGCAAGAATGTTGACGCCAGGGCCTAAAATGTCGGGCTTCAAGATACCGGGGCTTGGATAGTTGGGTCCCCTGGAAGAGAATGCAGCAACCACCGGAGCCCGATCGTCGCCGATCACGGTGCCTTGGAAATGGATTGTGGCGGTGGGCGTGGCGGTTGAATTTATATACTCTTTGATCTTTAATCCGTCTGCATAGCTGACATGTGTTGCTGGAAGGACGTGGGCTTCAGCTGAAGTAGTATTGGCTTTGATATCATAGTTTACCAGAATCATGGCGGCGCCGCCGCCACTTTTTACTGCTTCGCCCTTTTCAATTCTTGAGAGTCCACCTAATTCACACACCACTACTTTCCCTCGGATGTCGGCTTGGCTCAAAGATTCGTTGAAGCAGTACGGTGCATAAAAATCAGAATCGTTGAGCATCCCTGCATAAACAAGAGGTAGGAGCTTGGGTGTGAAATCCTTGGGTTGAAAAGCTGACTCGCCGTCGAATTGTTGGTTGTTTCCCAGCACTGCTTTTGCAATCAGTTTCCTGTCCATTGTGCTTGCACCAACTGTGAGAATCCAAGGCGCCCCATTGCCTACTTCGGAGGAATATGGACCGTAATTTCCAGCGGAGCAGCTGACGAGGATGCCCTTCTCTGTAGCACTGAATGCACCAACGGCAATAGAATCTTCGTAGAAGTTATCAGATCCCAAGCTTAGAGAAATCGACATCACATCCACTCCATCCTCAACTGCTGCATCCATCCCAGCAAGCACGTCACTCTCACCACAGCATACTCTGTAAATGGCCAGATGAGCCAGTGGAGCAACGCCAGCAGCAGTCCCGTTGGCACTGCCTAGAACATTTGCACCATCCACAAAACTCCCAGCTGCAGTGCTGGCGGTGTGAGTGCCATGGCCATCATCATCAAGTGGGCTCTGGTCATCGGAGTTGAAGTACCTCGCTCCAATGATCTTGTTGTTGCATGTGGTGTGATTGAACTGACACTTCCCCTTCCATCTTGCTGGAGGTGGTGGCATTCCTTCATCACTAAACGAAGAATGCTCAGGCAGCACTCCGGTGTCCATGACGCCAATAATCACACCTTTACCATAATTGGAGTCCTTCCAGAAGCCCATATTCCGATTCAACCCCAAAAAGCTGGGAGAATGCGTCGTATGCAGGGACACTGGTTTCTGAGGCCGTGCTGATATGAACCCTTCCTTTTTCTCCATCTCTTTCACATGTTCAGGCGATAACTTTGCAGCAAACCCCTTGAACACATGGTGATATGAGTAAACGAGGCGCGTCTCCTCCTCACCGGAGCTTGCTGTGGAAGCTGCAGGGAGGAAGGAGCGGTACCAGGTCCCCACATCTTCGGATTGAGTGGTGAGCTCTGCATCAACGTGAACAATGTAGGTCTCCAACCTGTTCCTTTTCGGTATCTCAGATGCAAACACCGGCTGTCTAGTAGTGAACAACAATATGCAAAGAAAGGTGATGGCAAAAGATGTGATTGCCATGTTTAACAAGGAATTGAATGAATGTTATGTGGCTAGTGAGGATTCCTCATCATCTACTTGTTTTCTTATATAGAGACATTTTAGAGGGTGACGTCAACCAGTTGGCTAATATCTTCCAAAGACTTATCTTTTGAAGTAAACCCTCTAAAGATTTTCCACAATCATCAATAATTTGTTCACTAGGGCTTCATTATTATCAATCTAGCTCCGAGGAATAGGTTTGTTAATTATTCCTTTTTTCTAAAAATTTCTTCACCATGTGATTTTTTTTTCCTGACGTTGTGAACTCAATATATATTGCCTTTTCTATGATTGAGTTTTGAAAATCATGTCAGTGTGTGTTTTTCTTTTTTAATAGAAATACATTCATTTAAACTCACACCCTCAGCTCGAACCAAGGATCTCTTCACTACTACACTCGGAGGGAGGGGATAAGTGGTTTCATTTTTATACAATTCTACTCGTTTATTTGGAAAAAAAAAGTGCACACACCTAAAGATTAAGAACATGGCATAGATGAAGTGATGAACCTTCGAAGAAAGTGAGATTTCCCGAAAAAAGACCGTTGATTTTGACTTGGGTCATCGATAACAAAGTTTGTGTATTTATTCCACGAAAGCATATGATAATTTAACAAAAGAAAAAGAAGAAAATTAAGATATAAATCATAACAAAGTAAAAAGAAATTAGTTCATATTATATTGATACATCAATCATGGACATATTAACATGTGATTATGGTGAATATACAGGTAATTGTGATATTTAAAATCAATGGAATAAATAAATCATTTTGAATACATAAAGTAAAACGCTTTGACAAAAGGTTAATCATTAGTAGTAAAATTTTCCACTTTATTTGGCTACGTACAATTCTCTCTAGATGTTTTGGTGTTGGCACAAACATCCAATATTTGTTATTACCAATCATTAATAATACCGAAAATATTACTTGAATATTATAAAGATTTTATCTACAATTAAATTTTGTAGGTACACAATTGTATTGTTGCATTTGGCGTAATCAATACTTAGTCCAAGACTTTGAAGTTCACTTAGAAAGAAATACATACATATCAGATATTCAATTGGTAAAAGTGGAATACTTTCTGTATTCTTGAATTATATATACATAAGTTCTTTTAACAAATTAAGTGATTGAACTTTTCGTATAGTCTAGAATTCATAAATCATCCAAAAAAGTTTTGAATCTGTAAATTATTTAAGCTAGGGGTTGTCTACTTGTCTTGGATATAATAACCATAGCTTAAATAGAATGAGCAAACTTGTTTTTCTAGAAAAAAATAATTTTCTTCTCATAGAAAGGGTCGAAGCAATTAATCATTAATTGTTTTGAATTTCCTCCATGCATAAGAATTTTCGTATGAGTGTTGCATCAATCATAAATTGGTGGGGATGATTTTGTGGAGAAAATTCAAATTGGAGTGATGAGATTATGTATGAATTATGGATAATAATGTAATGTAATTTGTTTCATCATAGAATTATTCAGTAGATAGTTTTATAATATTTATATTTAGATATTTTAATATTATATTTAAGAGTTGTTTTTGTATAAAAAGCTTTATAATTGGGCGCTTTGCTATCGTGTAGTAATGAATTTGAAAGAATTACTTAGTGTACGAGTTTACTACAATTGTGTGAATGTTAAAGATTATTAAGAGTTTGATACGACATAATAAAGAGTTTGGCACAACGGAAATTAAGACTTTCGTGAGTTTATTCCTAAACTTATGGGTGCCTTACGGCAAAAATAGTATCGCTATGAATTGTACAATTACACATTAATAAAATAAAACAAACAAAAGGTCGAATATCTTCTTGGTTCACTCCTTTGATAAAATTTAGCAAAATCTCACTTAAAAAAATAACACGATACAACCTTAAAATTCATTTACCGTTGAATTCACTCTCCAGAGATGGATTTCATTGCAATCTCGTAAACTATATGCTGGTTGATGAGTGAGAGTGAATAAGGCCCCATGGCTTGAAGTATTTTCATATGATGTATTGTACTCGTTTAAAATGTCTTGAAGCTCGATCAATCTTTCCTTTTATTTACTTGCTTGGAGTGCACAATCACTATAACCACTCTACAAATGTGGTAACGTTCACTTTCCACATTCCACTTGTCTTTAGCACAAACAAAGAACGGTATCATACACAATTTTAAAAATAAAAAGGACATGACCGTGCTTACTTTCATAGAAATATAAAGACAAATGACCCCATCATCGCACACTGCTCCACATCATCCGAACTTTTAGCTGAAAAATAGTTAAAATATTAGGGTGAGTTCTTTAGACTTAGTGGGGCACACAAGATACACATATCCACAATGATACACAATAGACAAATAAGATGCATGAAAAAACTATTGCGGTCTGTAGAACCATTCATTTTATTAACATAGTGAAGGAATAATTTAATATCAGTATATGATACCCAACCTTATCCTTGACTTGAAAACTCTTGAAACTGATTTGTGTTTCCCTTGTAATGCTTCTCACATCCTTCTTAATGTAAGAAATATAATGTGAAGGGGTATATTTATAATGAATGGAGTAAGATTTAAAATATTTTTGATAAACATAAACACATTATAAAAATATCCTATTCATCAAAGGAATAAATTTCTTTTGATTTTATATAAACAAGATTTCCATTGGATTCAAAATAAGTCCTAAAGATTTGAGAAAAAATAAATTAAAAGATTTTATTTAGAAGATTGTTACAAAATTTGAAATAAAATAAAATATTGAGCTGTTACAGAAGATCTGAGATTGTGGAGGCACTCGCTTAAGAAAAACAAAAATAATATTGATCCCAAAAAATAGGCTTTAGTTGAACTATTTATTATTAAATGCAACTTTTGTTTTATTATTTTCCATTTGGCGTTGGACTTTTTGGAAGAAAAGTTATATGATGAAAGAATTACTGATGAAACAAAAAAAAAAAATGGCAATGATGAAAGATTTACTGACCAGATAATCAACACGCCATTTATCTTGATTACAAACATTCTTCAGAAATTGCATAATTTTTATTTGACAGCAATTACATATAAATTATTGAAATATTATTCAACTCAGTGGAATAGAGGTCAAGATAGTACGACTGCAATCGGGCTCCGAACAGAGTGCTTCTGAGAGTTCCATTTCAAGAATCCTTGGACCACCGTGTTATTCGGAGAAGACGCAAGTCGCTTGAACGTCACCTCGTACTGCATCTTCTGGTTCATCTCCGAGAACTTGAACATCGCAGGCTCCACACTGACAGCAACGCCACGTGGTGGGGAAATCTCAACGTTGTAAGACGATTCAGGGCTGCCGACGTTTGTCACTGTCCTGGTGTAGACCAGGGGTTTCGATTCGCCAGAGAATGCAATAGAGAATGAAGGGTAATTCAGCTGACCTTCCGGAATGCTAGATTCCTCTGAGCAGTTCACCCTTCGCTGCAGAAACGTTCCCACTTGGCGGTTGGTGTAGTTCAGACCGCACAAGTAAGGAATGTAGTCTTTGGGTTGTATGTCGTAGATGAGTCCTGGGTCATTAGCTCTCGATGGGTTGACGTGGCCTGCCCCCGTCGCGAAGACGTTGGCCGGTTGATAGGTTTCGTCCTCGATCGGATGTTGTGCGAGGTTCACGACGTCTGCGGTGGTCATGATTGCCGACTTGATTGCGGCGGGAGACCAATCGGGATGCGCGCTTTTGAGCAGAGCCGCCACGCCGCTGAGGTGAGGGCATGACATTGAGGTACCAGAAAGTATGTGGAATGCTGAATTTGTGTCGGTGTTTATGTCGACAGATGTTGGCCATGCTGCAAGAATGTTAACACCAGGGCCTAAAATATCAGGCTTTAAGATGCCGGGGCTTGGATAGTTGGGTCCCCTGGAAGAGAATGCAGCAACCACCGGCGCCCGATCGTCGCCGATCACGGTGCCTTGGAAATGAATAGTGGCGGTGGGCTTGGATGTTGAGTTTATATACTCTTTGATCTTTAATCCGGCTGCATAGCCGACGTTTGTTGCTGGAAGGACGTGGGCATCAGTTGTAGTCGTATTGGCCAGGGTACCATAGTTTATCAGAATCATGGCGGCGCCGCCACCACTTTTTACAGCTTCGCCCTTTAAAATTCTTGTGCTATAATCTAATTCACAAACCACTACTTTCCCTCGGATGTCAGCTTGGCTCAATGACTCGTTGAGGCAGTATGGTGCCAAATCATCAGAAGCGTTGAGCATCCCTGCATAAACAAGAGGCAGGAGCTTTGGTGTGAAATCTTTGGGTTGAAAAGCTGACTCGCCGTCGAATTGTTGGTTGTTTCCCAGCACTGCTTTTGCTGACAGTTTCCTGTCTATGGTGCTCGCACCAACTGTGAGAATCCAAGGTGCCCCGTTTCCGACATAGGAGGAATACGGACCTTCATTTCCGGCAGAGCAGCTGACGAGGATGCCCTTCTCTGTAGCACTGAATGCACCGACGGCCATAGTATCTTCGTAGAAGCTTGCTGGTCCATAGCCTAGAGAAATTGAGATCACGTCCACTCCGTCATCAACTGCTGCATCCATTCCAGCAAGTACGTCACTCTCCTCACAGCATACTCTGTAAATGGCGAGATGAGCCAGCGGAGCAACGCCAGCAGCAGTCCCCTTGGCACTGCCCAGAACATTTGCACCATCCACAAAACTCCCAGCTGCAGTGCTGGCGGTGTGAGTGCCATGGCCATCATCATCAAGTGGGCTCTGGTCATCAGAGCTGAAGTACCTCGCTCCAATGATCTTGTTGTTGCATGTCGTGTGGTTGAACTGACACTTCCCCTTCCATCTTGCTGGAGGTGGTGGCATCCCTTCATCACTAAACGAAGGATGCTCCGGCAGCACTCCGGTGTCCAGCACTCCAATAATCACACCTTTACCATAATTGGAGTCCTTCCAGAAGCCCGTATTCCGATTCAACCCCAAGAAGCTGGGAGAATGAGTCGTATGCAGGGACATTGGCTTCTGAGGCCTTGCTGAGATGAATCCTTCCTTCTTCTCCATCTCTTTCACCTGTTCAGGCGATAACTTTGCAGCAAATCCCTTGAACACATGGTGATAGGAGTAAACGAGGCGCGCCTCCTCCTCCTCCTCCTCCTCACCGGAGCTTGCTGTGGAAGCAGGGAGGAAGGAGCGGTACCAGGTCCCGACATCTTCGGATTGAGTGGTGAGCTCTGCATCAACGTGAACAATGTAGGTCTCCAACCTGTTCCTTTTCGGTATCTCAGATGCAAACACCGGCTGTCTAGTAATGAACAACAATATTATGCAAACAAAGAAGATGGCAAAGGGTGTGATTGCCATGGACTTGAATGAATGGTATGTGGCTAGTATGGATTTCCTCACTATCTACTTGTTATCATATATAGAGACATTAATTAAGAGGGTGGCATCAATTAACCAGCTGGCCAGTATCTTCCAAAAGACTTATCTTTTGAAGTATTCCACACTCATCATTAATAATTTGTTTCTTCTTTTTCTTCTTCACTTTGATTTCTCACACGATCATTTTTTAGTGTGATCCACCGTGTGAGTGAAATCACTTCTATATATATATATATATATATATA